>PVLA01011465.1:0-52867 GCA_004027455.1 Hydrochoerus hydrochaeris | reverse complement strand
TGATATGCTATATTGTTAATAGTGCATCAGGATTTAAAACCCACATTACTCACACTACTCTGCTTAGATGTATTATATTCTGTTCCAGTCATTCTACCTGTACTAGATTTGAGGGCACAGACAGTAATCCCAAAAATAACAGGATATAGTATGGTAATCATCCTTAATTTCCTATTAACTTAATCTAAAGCTCTGTAAACCCTACACTGTTTTACCATGATTGATTGTAATCAAATCTGGTTTGTTCGATCAAGGTTTTGTATTGATAGATTTTATTCAAAGCTGTTGTGATTGATAGTATCAAGTCTGAGAGTATAGGCAACTGCACTTAAGATGACAAGATCCACTAGAATATCCACTATGGTTTGATTATTACCTGCCTTTGAAGTTTTATACTGTGTACAATGTTTTATTTTTACTATTATTATTCACTGATATACTCAATTATACTGCTATATTCAATTATGCCTGATGATGTAGACATTCTATTGAAGATAATAAGAAACAACACAGTAATCCCTGTAGATCACCTTGTTCTATGGTTTTATATGACTTTTTGTTTTCATGTTTTTATAGGAAATTTTTTGTTTTGTTTTGTTTTGTCTTGCTAAGTTTTGTTCTTCCCTCTAATACAGAAAGTATAGAAATACATGCAGAGATTCATGCATGCGTAGCTGTTTACACTCTCACTGTTTGACTATCTACTGTGTATGCTTTAATTTTGTAACTTGAGCAACTATTTCTAAGAGGACAATATGTAATTTATCAACTAGTGATTTCTTATTGTTTATCGCTTTTTTTTTTTTTTGGAATTCTGTATTACCTCTACCCTTTACATGCTTTTGTTTCTCTTTAAATTAAAGAAAAATGAGTCTTTAAATCCTCAGACATGATATTTATTTAGGTATTATTTACTTTATCTCAGTAAGATTTTAAAACTTTAAGTTTATAGAAATACATGTAGAGACTCATCCATGCGTAGCTGTTTACAGTCTCACTGTTTGAATATCTACTTTTTATGCTTTAATTTTGTAACTTGAACAACTATTTCTAAGAGGACAGTATGTAACTTATCAACTAGTGATT
This sequence comes from Hydrochoerus hydrochaeris, assembly GCA_004027455.1. Classification (NCBI taxonomy): domain Eukaryota; kingdom Metazoa; phylum Chordata; class Mammalia; order Rodentia; family Hydrochaeridae; genus Hydrochoerus; species Hydrochoerus hydrochaeris. Next base: position 51,781 of record PVLA01011465.1, on the reverse strand, counting down.
TCTTACTGTTTATCTTTTTTTTTAAATTCTGAATTATCTCTACCCTTTATGTGTTTTTTGTCTTTAAATAAAAAAAGAATTACTATCCTTCAACAAATTTAAACATTTAGCACATCCATGAAACACCAATAAGATTTATAAATAAGATATTACAGAAAGGAACAAGAAAACAAAGGTTGTCTCAATTGATTAAATACAGTATCTGAAATAACTGTCTCAATGGGTAGATAAATAATAAATTTAAGAAAATCTAAAACAAATGTTAATATGAGATTGGAAAACAAAAAATAAAATAAAAGTTAAATATGTGAAACCATCCAAGAAGTGATAAAACTTCAAGAACTAAACAAATACTTAATTATTTTAAGGGAACCCCAATGTTCCTAGAATGACAATAAAAAGAATAATCTCTCCATTTAGCTTTTTACAAATTTACTTTTACCAAGTTATTGACCAGATAGACATAAAGACCTGTAATGTGCTTATAGAGAATGAAACAATTTTACATCAGAGAGAATTTTTATAATCCAGTGGCTCACTGTATAAAAGTGAGCCATAGAAATACATAGGTAAAAAATCCAGCTAAGGCAAGATTCTTTTCTATACTGAATATAAGACATAGAATAGTGTCAATGCTTTTTAAAAACTTAAAATATCCTCCTAATGGAAGATAAAATGATGTATAATTAAGAGGTACACAAATTTAATCTGTTGCTTTTAATTTATTGGTGAAATAGAGTATATTTTTAGAACAATGTCAGTGAACCATAGGCAAAGAAAGTGGGTATCTTTTACCATGAAAATCCATTAGTAGGAAGATGAATCATCTGAGGACAGCATGTATATTACATTACATATGCCAACTCCAGACTGTTAGCTATGACAATTGGGCAGACTTTGTTAAGTATTTTAAAACTTAGTGTTGGTTCAGTAAGAATATGTCACCATTTAGCGATTTTTTCCTTTGGATTATAGGATGAGAAACCGCCTTTAGTACTGACCACTTGACATTAACCATTTTAATGTACTCTGCCCTCAAAATTCCTTCATTTGCTCATATTAAACGTATTGCAAACATAATTAGATATAAGCACTGGAAATATATATGCATATACATACACATAGTTGTATTATTGTATATATATCATTGAAAAATAGATTTGATTCTTGGAAATTAAAAACAAGTTGGACTTCATCTATTAAAAAAAGAATTGAATGTGTTCATCAGGAAGTGAGTTAAATCATACAGATGCCACTGCAAAGGAAACTTAATCTTTAAGGAGGTGGCAATCTAGTAATACAGATCATAAGAAAAGAATAATGCAGGAAATATTTTCATTGATGTTGGAAAAAATGCTGTATCATCACAATGAGGAGTGCAGTGGATTAATTAATGATCAACTTGAGTGGGAACCCCCAGTTGAACTGAGTCAGTGCGGTTCTGGGCGTGGAAGACCCACCTGAAGATTATTTCAGGGATAACATAAAAGGAGGATGGGAGAGGAAGATTGCATGCTGCTAATTCTCCTGAAGAAGCTAATTTTCAGTGTTTTTGTGGTTTTTTCTTTTTCTTCAAAGGAGCTTTGGCAGCTGTCCTCCTTCAGGAGAGATTTGATCCTCGTCTTCATCTTGGACTTCATCTCTTGCCTTCCAGTGCAGACCCTCGGCCTTCTGGCGCTGATCCTTTGCTGCGCAGGCTCAGACATTGTAGCTCCCACTACTGGCCCTGGGGCCTTTCCAGTGTAGATCCTTGACAGGGACTAGCGCGGGATATTACCATAGGCTACAAGCCTTCGACTAGATCCTTCAGATCTCCAGTCGGCAGACAGATGTTTTCCACCCTTCTACATCTTACTAATACAAAGGGAAACTCTGATAAAGGAAGTGAAAGAAATTTCTATGGCAGCAAAATCTTTAGAAAGGAGATTTGAAGAGTAAGTCAAAATTTTCAAGATGGCCAAAGATGATAGCTGGTAGAAAAATGCATTCCATGTATACACAAGAAAGAGACAGTGTGACTAAATATGCAGAGGTGTTAAAAATACAGAATGCTCTTGTCCGGCAGCTGTGATAGTGAACCAAGAAATAAGAGGAATGAATAAAGAAAAGGTTAAAAATAAGCAAGAAAAACTAGGTTGGTTCAAACAAAGGGATGTCTATACTTTCCTAGAAAGTTGGGGCTTTCTCCAACAGAGACATGGGATTCTGAAATCATACTGTCTTTCTGAGGCCTAGTTCATGGTGCTGGTTTCCATAGCAACAGAGGGTATCTTCCCCTATAAGGTCTTCGGTATCACACTCCAAACTAGTGTCTTATGCATTCTACTCCTATATTACTCTTGTTCTCTTGTATCCATTACTTCAGCCTGCCCAGTAAAGTTGCTTTTATTAGGTGGCATTATCACTAGAGTTGCAAAGGGTTTTTTTGTTTTGTTTTGTTTTTTTGTTTGTTATTTTGTTTTGTTTTATTCTACTTAATCATCAACATCTAAAGGTGATCTTTCTTTCTCTTTGTACAACATTCAACATCCTATTAGAATGGTGGTTAATAATCACTGTCATCAGCACATTTGTTCTTAATTTTATCAAGATTTTAGTCTCTCAGCCCCTCTGCTGTGACTCTTTAATTGAAGCTACATGCATGTCACATCAAAAATTCTCCTAGCAATATTTTTATTTTTGTCTCCTTTGCCTATCTTAAGACTTACCAGACTAAACAAGAACCTTGAACCAACCCATGAACTCCTGTGTCACTACAATGAACTGTGGAGAGGACCACACAAACAGATGCCCAGCGGTGATCAACCAGACTCAGCCTGATGGGACATGGCCACCCTGAGATACGGCAATGATCGCCCCAAAGCAATCCTAGCTGGTTTTTCCTGCGTAGTTTCCCAGTGTATTATAAATGGAGCAATCCTTTAGAGTGGAGCATCCCAGATACTGGTTCTAGGAATGTATCTGACCCTGTGATATTAGGATAAACAGAAAAAAAAAAAAAGATAAACAGGTACATTCCAGCTTGATGAAGTCATTTTGTCTCAACTAGTATATTTGCTCCTCATTCTGCTCCAAATTGCAGGAATTCATTTGGTCTTGTTGGCACTAGGACCATGTTTTTTCAGTGAGCCCACAACCTCCTGCCTTGGGTTCATTTCTAGATCTGTCTACCTTTCTTTCTTTGGTCTCATGACACTTCAGAGCCAGATGTCACACAGTAAAATTATTCTACAGCAAATATTCAGGAATGTTTTGATTCAATTATTTAAACTGGTGGTTAACTTAGCAGCCACTTTGGGAATGTTTGCACCCATAATGCTGGAAAAAATACCAAATACATATTTTACCAAAAAAGGTGTATTTTCCAGCATACTTCTGTCATATCTCTGTCAGTCAAAGTCCCATGGGTCTCATCTCTTCCAGGCAATCTTTAATTTCAATGATCACTTTTCTCTCTATTCTCTGTGAAATTTTTTTCAAATCTTCCTCCTTCAGTCCCCTCACAATTCATAAGGAAAATAAATATAACATTCAAAAATTTTCTCTGGTTTCTGCCATTGCTCCTATCATTTAATTTCCTAGTAGCCCTTCTTGCATCTTCTTGTTAGAAAGTTGTCTCTTTTCATGTGGATTTCATATCCTTCTGCCTCTCAAAACAGCCATCCATTTTCCATCTGTGTATATGCTAGCCTCTTGCAGTAGCAAAGAAACATTCTACAGTATCTCCAATTTTAGAAATGTCCCTTGGTACTAGTAACCTCCAGCTACTACCCTCTCTCTCTCTCTTCCTTACAGGTCCAACATTTCTGAAACATGTCTCTCTCCTGGGTGCCTCTCCTGCTCTCAGAGGAAACGCAGGAGTCCAATTGCTGGGGGTGAGACCACCTTCTGTCAGGGGTTAGCTCCGTGGTCTCAGACAAGGTACTCCACCCTCTTGGCCTCAGTTTCCTCCTTTGAGAACAAGGGAATATACTGCTACTTAATAGAAGGGTCACTATGGCAAACAGCCATTGTAGCTTCCAACTCTAAGTCATTATTTCTCTTACTCCTTCACTCACCCATGTTGTTAGCAATTATCATTGCTAAAACTAATTTCGTGTGTCTCTGACCAAGTTTTGTGCATCTCTGACTTTCTCCCATTGCTCCTACATATCCCCTTGGTGACTTGCTCTTCAATGATATGGTTGTCATTCATATTTCCAGTCTACTCCTATGTTATGCACATTACTTTTGGAGTTGTTGGTACATCTGATTACACCACACTCTTCACTGAGTCTGGATTCACTGGAAATTCCTAATCCAGTGTGGATAACATATCTAGAAGTATACCTTGACTCAGTACAACTGTCTTACATGTTTTATGTGATTTTGGAACTATTAGTCTGGTTTTTAATCTGCACATGTGATAATTAAATTTGTAAGGTCTTACAAATGGATCTAATGCTGGTAAATAAAAGAGAAGTGCAGAGAGAAGAGGAGTTAAAAGAATTGAAATGTGTTATTTAGATGCACCAATTCCCTACAATGAACATTATGTACTGCAAACATGTACTAATAAAAGTTAAAAAAAATCCTAAGTCAATTATTCAAACAAATGTTGGAACTAAAATTTTTATTACTGACAACTGTTGCCAATAGGTAGAGATAGATGAATGAACTGTTGCCAATAGGTAGATTAATAAGAGTTAATGACATGTTCAAAAAATTCATCACTTCATATGTTGTACAAGCTCATGTGAAGTCCGGTTCTACTTAGTGATGCTGAGCTGTGAAAATCCACTGCAGGCAAAGAGATTACATGTTGTAGGCTTGGTTCTGGGGTATTACCATTGGTATTCTCTGAAATAATAATTGAATACAGAATCACTAATGAAACAGGCCTCAGGCAGCAACCCAAAGGGATCAACTTATATGGATTGCATTAGACTAGTGCTGTGTTCTTACAAGGGTGGGAATGTCTCCAAAATACTTTTAATAATTCATGTTTCCTGAAGACTGCTAATTTCATCAGTGTAAATCTATTTCTAACCATATTAACCCATAAAGCTCTAATTTCACCATTTGCTATGCTCTGAATACTTGTATTCTCCCAAAGTTCAGAAACTGAATTCTAAATCCCAGGGTAATGGTATTAGAAGGTAGTACCTTAGGTGATGAGTGTAGGGTCCACATAAATGAGGATATTTACCTTACAAAAGAGGTCTCTCTTCATACACAAGAATAAGGTGCTCAGTCAAGACAAGATTTTAATATCATGTGAGGACACAGCGAGAAAGTGACATCTCTGGTGGACCTTCATCAGACACCAAGTCTATCAGTCCTTCAGCTGGGATTCCTGGTCCCCAGAACCATGAGAAATAGATTTCTGCTGGTCAAAAGCTACCTAGCTCATGAATTTTGTTACGGCAGCCTACATGGACTAAGACATCAATGAACACTGATTTCTAAGATTAATTCTTCTTTAAATGATAAGCCTCCCTGGTGTTAGTGCAAGATACAGAAGCTGGAACCTCAGAAGGAGCTGGCTTTGCAGACTGAGTCTGCTTATTACACATGTGCAGAAGCTCCCTGGACATGGATGTTCCTGGAGAGAGCAACGGACTATCCCAGTCCAGCACAGATGATAGCATGTTGTCCACTATGTTTTTGTAAGTTATGCACATTATAACTCCCGAAGCAAGCCATTCTTCTTCCTGCCCCTTCTCTACACTCTTGTCTTGGTGAATACCCATCAACCTTCATGGAGACAGAGTGTCTCTGAGGAGGCTGTTTGGCTCTGAAATACCCAGCGAGTGCCTAGACCAAACCTCTGCAGTGCCCTGCAGTAGTGTTATCCCATTTTATGGAAGTTGTATATATGCTCACTTTTCTCTCTCTTTAAAAACTGTAAGTTCCTTAAGAGCAAGGACAGGGTATTCATGCACCATTTTATCCCCAGGGGTCTGCCCTGTGCCTGGTACTAAAAGAGGGGCCTTGTAGTCTACAAAAGGGAACAAGCCTAATAGCAGTTTACAGTAAAAATCTGATATTTTATTCACATTAAGCAAACACTTTAGGTGTCTATGTTGTGAAAGGATGTGTTCTATGATATGTAAAAACAGAGTTCTGAGGCCCTATTCTTTGAGTTCACAATCTATTTAGATAATTAGATACCTAAGGTAGATGATTATCATAAAACATGGATGCATTCATATCTTCCAAGAGAAAACAACAACTGATCAAATCAGACTGAAAAATAACATGCTCTTGTTCTTAAAAATACTTCACTAATCTAGGTCTTGGTCAATTCATTTGACCTTTCTTTGGTTGGACATTGTTTTTCATTTTGGTTTTTGGTTTTTGGGTTTTTTGAGATAAGGTCTCATTGTGTAGTTCAGGCTGGATTTCAGCTCACTATATAGCCTGGGCTGGCCTAGAATTCTCAGTGATCCTCCCTCCTTTGCCCAGCAAGTGCTGGGATCACAGGCAGAGGACATCACACCCAGTCTAGAAGTTGTTTTAATAATGAGTACATCATATTTTTCAGTGCCAGTGAGCAGTGCAGAGTTTCACGGGACTTTCTGAGACAAAAAGAAAACAAATTTCTCATTCTTTTAGAGTTACCAAATTTTTTTTCTTTTCTAGTCTGTGTGATGTGCAGATCAAACATTGGAACTGTAACGCTTTGTTTTCATAATGATAGCCACAGTCACCCGCAAGGCCAGTCTAAGCCACAGAGCGTAATCAAGCCAACCCTGAAGCCCTGCCTCACAGGGACTTAGGTCATGATTGAACTGCCCCTCATCTCAGTTTTTCCCCTGATTTGCACAAGTTAGAGCTGAACACAATTACAAGTGTGAAAAGAGAATGAATACAGATTCCAAGTTATTCATTCCTTTTGTTAGTTATGTACTGGCTAATGAAACTGCAATATAACCAATATATTTCTTTTTCTTATATGCAAAGCAGAGTGGTTTGCTTTTTAAATTAATTTTATCAATACTTTTTAGGTACACTTAATGATTACACTCATCATTGGGGAATTTGTACCTATATATAGTATATCTTGGTTTTTCTTTTCTCCTCAATCCCCTGCTCTCCATTCAACCTCTCTTCCCCTCATTTACAAAAGCTTTGTTTCCATTATTTTCCTCTATTTTCTTTTCTTTTCTTTTTTCTTTTCCCTTCCTTCCTTTTACTCTCCCCATCTACCTTGTTCCCATTCCCACTTGAACATTTTTTTTCTATTTCTCAGTATCCATTATACATGTTTGTCCTTATTTACCTTTTTGGTTTCTCACACCAGAGAACCAATGTGATATTGTATTTAAAAATCACATCTTCTCTACCTATTCCTCTGTCAATGGACTTTTAGGCTCTTTCCAAGATTTATCTATTATAAATTGTGCTGCTATAAATACAGGTGTACCTATATTGCTGTGATAGGAAGCTTGTAATTTTTTCAAGAAGATACCTAGAAGGGGAATGACTGGATTAAAAGGCTTCTCTAGCTTTAGTTTCTAGGAGATCTCCACAATGATTTCCACAGTGGTTGCACCAGTCTACATTTTCAGAAATAATACAAAAGTGTTCATTTTTCCCCACCATCCCACGACATGCGTTATTGTTTGATTTCTTGATGATAGCCATCCTTTCCATAGTGAGATGGAACCTCAATGTTGTTTTCATTTGCATTACTTGAATGACCAGTGATGTTAAACATTTTTTCACATATTCATTTGCTGTTTGTACTTCCTCATCAGAGAAGTATGTATTCATTTCAGATGCCCATTTCTGGATTGGGTCTTTAAATTAGGGGTTGGGGCTGAGGGTTTTGTTTTGTTTTGAGTTCTTTATATAGTCTAGATATTAGTTCTTTGTCTCAGAAACTAGTGACAGAAATTTTTTCCCATAATATTGGTTGTCTCTTCACTCTGTTAATGATGTATCTTGTTGTGCAAAAGCTTTTTAATAAGATGAGATACCAGTTGTTGATTCTTTGTGATATTTCCTGTGAGACTGGGGTTTTATTCATAAAATCTTTGCCTACACCTGTGTCTTCAAGAATTCTACCTATTCTCTTTTAGCAGATTGAGTATTTGTGTTTATTTAGATCTTTGATCCATTTGATTTCAGTTTAGTGAAGACTAAAATTTTGTCTTCAGGATGTGGAAACACAGTTTTTCCAGCACTATTTATTAAAGAGGCTGTCTTCCCTCTAGTAAAGGTGTTTAACTCTTTTATGACCTATATTTCTTGTAAGTTAAATTGGATTAATTATGATAAACATAGTACTAGCAGAATTTATATGGTAGAATTAACCTAACTTATATTAGTTTGAGTATCAGTAGGTTTTGAATCACCATGCATTTTCTTATAAGATGTTTAGTTGGAGAAGAAGGAATCAAGGAAAAAAATCATATGTGAATTTCAAGGAAGTGATAATAATGAATAACCAAGCCTGACAGGAATAAGGTCATCTCCTATAAAAACAAAATTCTATAGAATTTATAGAATGGGTTGTAGAAATTTAAGAATAACTATAAAATTACTGCAAGATGGTTAAAAGTCAATTCCAATAAAGTCAGTATTTAAACATATCTGCTACAGAAGGACTCGTCCTCAAGCACATGAGCATTGGTAGAATTCCTTACACAACTTGCAGTCAAGTAAAATACATCATTAACTACTTTGAATAATATGAGCACACATCCTCATGTTCTTTGGAAAATTTAACATTGCAGTGGCTTCAGAAGTAAATCCCAGCCCTACAACCTGTACACAAGGGAAATAAACTGAATCTCATTATTTCTTCTGCTTTTATTTCTTATCCAGTCCAAGGAAACTGAAAAGAATGTAATTAGTTTAACTTTTACAGATAATCCATTTATTTTAGCAACTTCCCCATAGCATGTTGTATGTGGTCATTTCAAAATATAAGTGTGTGGTAGTTATCCCACTCATGGTAGATATCTGGTTTTACAGATTCAGATTAATATTTTGAGGGAGTTAGTTGTATTCTTGTCCACAACCAGCCGTACGAGCAAGTAGGATGGGTACTTTATGAAGGAAGGGCAGGACTACCATCTAGACTTGAAAGTTACAGTAAAAGGGAAATGATAGATCCATATAAAAAGTACTTAGGATAGTTTTAAATCAGAGTTTCTTAATCTCCACACTAGTAACATTTAGGCTCAAGCAATATTTTATTGTAGCAGCCATCCTGTATGCACTGCAGGATTTTTAGTAGCACCCCAAACCTTCTTTTGGCCAATATAAATAGTATCTCCTAAGGTTGTGATAATCAAAAATACCACTAGGCATTGCCTGTTGTATCCTGCCCTGGTTGTAAACAACTGGCTTAAAGCAAAATAAATTTCAAGTGAAATAAGCTGGCACTTTATAAATATTAACAAATTTTTACATTGCCTTGCGAAGTGTACACTTTTTACCTCATCTTAAAGAGAAATTGGATTAACTTATCATAAACAATGATTCAATACACAATAACCATCTTAGATTAAAATGGTGAATGTATCTGGCACTGTGCTGGGCCCTATGAACTCAACAACTGAGATGTGTTTGTCCTCAAGAAGCTACTAGATGGGGCTACTTAGTAACAGAACTAATATTATGGTCTTGGCTATGTATTTGAAGTAGGATATTGATTAAAAATACTAGGTTGAGTTCTTCTTAATTTGTTTAAAACAGGAAATAACAAGTGATCAGTTAATGTTAATATTTGCTTTATTTTATTTTATTTTAGCAACTATAAACTTATGCCTTACCAAGCTTTTGATTATAATTGGTATTAATTATAAGAGTAATCACTTACCTCCTATGGTCCTATGTTTTCATAATACTCCCACATACAAATAAAAACAAATAAAAAGAGACAATTTCATCAAACCATAACCTATGTTGCTCCTATTACTTAACAAAAGGCACAAGCAGGCTCAGGGGTTTATCCAGAGCCTGAAGAAATTAGCTTTCAGAACTTTCTAATGCTCAGCATTGTCTTAGGTAAACTGTACTAAAAAGGGAGACTTCTGAACAGACAAGTACTTCCAGTACAATTCAGCGTATGGAGAATACATTTCAAAAGTGTTTGGTGAGCATTCTTTATGAATTATTTAAGTTACTTAAGGTAACTTCCTTCAGATGACAATAAAAAAATTGTTAAATTAAACCTCAAGATAGAAATGAGCAGAATCATCTCTTTGATGTTTTCTTCTCTATATTCAAATTGTATTTTCAAGCTATGACATTTAGGATTATACTTATTAGGTTGAAAAGGCTAAGGAGATGTGGTGTGGTTTGAAAATGCACTGATGATGATTTGGAGATCTGGGGCTCTGCACACTTTATAAATAAGATTGACATCATAGTGTTACAGGTAAGTCACATGAACTGATTGGCATATGTCATGACAGCCTTATCAAAGCTGTCATAGGAAAAAAAATAATGAATTCATATAAAAGTATTTTAAAACTGATATGCATAATAAGGATAACTATGATCATGATGCTTGCATTTTGTGGCTCTCACATTTTAACCATCTGCATTTTAAAATATTTTGGGGGTTCTAACTGCTTCTATGAAAGAAAGAGAAGGACCTCAGGAAGAGTACTTTCAATGGGATTGTGAAGGAAACTAATTTTCTTCCAGACTATTCTGGATTCTTCCCCTATCCTCCTTCCCTGGAACTTGCCACCATTTTACTAATGGCTCCCATCTTCAGCCAACCTCCATCTTCTCTACAAGGTTAAAATTGTTGTAATTCTATGCATTGTATCTAATACATTTAAAAAGGATAAATACCTAACCTTTCTTTTCTATTTTCCCTTCAGCTATACACCTGTGCTTTTTCTCATCTACAGCCAAGTGTCTTTTAAAAGTTATTTGTGTAAATGTTCTCTGCTTTGGTTTCATCCATTAATTTGTAAATGTGCTCCAATTTGCTGAATCTGTTTCTAGTTTTACCAACATTCATATTGATATAGGGGAATGAAACTACCTATATACTAAATGGCCTATATAAGTTCATGTTCTCTAAAATCAAAGAATGAACTTTAGGAACAATGGAGGTTAAGAACAGAATATATTAATTGAGAGAAAGATTCTCTCTGGGAGAGAGACAGAGGGGTCCCAAGTACGTTGCCAAAGACTCTGTCTTTTCTAGGGACTTTTATAGGACAAAACCACCAAGTGAGATGTTTCAAGATGTGGAAAACATGGAAACTCACAAAGGCAGATGGGCATGAGGTGGGACACTACTATGGTCAACCAATAAGATTAACTGTTCAGGTAAAATTAAACAAATCAGGGACAAATGGAGAACCAAGTCATGTAGCAAATGAACATTCTTTTTTTTTTAAACTTTATTTAAAGAGAAAAAAAAAGCAAAACAGAAAAAGGGGTAGAAACAATACAGAATTTCAAAAAAAAAGAAGAAATCACTAGTTGATAAATTACATATTGTCTTCTTAGACCTAGTTGTTAAAGTTACAAAATTAAAGCATACAAAGTGTGAATTCAAACAGTGAGACTGCAAAGAAGTTCAATGATCCAGTAACAACTTAGCAACATGGTTATCATCCCTACACACTCAAACATGCATGCAGCCAAATCCTCTAGAGCACTTTCTTTTCTTCTTTTTTACTTTTTAAGTCCATTATCTGCTTAGTTATATCCTGTTTCAGGTTGCTCAGTACCTTACTGACTTGTTTTGTTGTTGTTAAATACTTTTAATCACCTTATATAATTCCGTTGCATTGTTTTTGTGTTTCTCCTCATCCATGATCCATGGGTTAGCTTTGGTGGAGTTGGGAGATTTTTGGAGGTATTTTGTTACTTTCTAATCTAGTTTTTTAAAATTTTTTTTGAAGGTAGCAAAATACAGCAGAACAAGACCGAACAAACCCATGCCACCGCACTGCAATAAAACTACCACAGAACACCAGAACAGGTCACCAGGACACAAGCAGTGGGCTCAAAAGTACAGCCCATTTTGTTCACTTTAGCTGTTCTTTGAATCAAGCAGAGAAAAATGGAAGGAAATATAGAACTTTAAAAAATAGAATATTGAATAAAGCAGTACTATTAATCAAAACTGAGCAAAACAGTGATAAAAAAAAATATTTGCCTTCAAAGAGATGGTAGAAGGAAATCCTCCTTATTTGCCACGCTGTATACATTCATCCTCCAAAAAGATATTCAGACCAATGGTGCTTACTTGCTAATGAGGGTGGGGGGGAGGAATCAATGTCTGATTTGTAGCCCGTGCACCGGCAGGGCCCCAGCTGCTTACCAGGGTGGCTAGTAGGCAGCCTGTTCTCCCAGCGCCCAAAGTTCCAACACGATGCAGAGCTTAGGAGTTGCTGATAGTTCTCGCCCTGGCGTGCCAGTGGCTTGCCAGGCCACCAGCTGCTCACCAGGGCGGCAAGTAGGCCACCTGTTCTCCCAGCATCCAAAGTTCCAACATGATGCAGAGTTCAGGAATCGCAAGTGAGCATTCTTAAAAAGCAGTGACTAGGGCTAGGGATCTAGCTCAGTGGCTTAAGTGCCTGCCTGGCAAGCACAAGGTCGTGAGTTCAATCCCCAGTACCAAAAAAAAAAAAAAAAAAAAAAATAGCATTGACTCCTTGGTAAGGAATTGGGATGGTGACTCCCAGCTTCCTCAAGGTGATCCATACCTATGTAGAATATCAATCCCTGATGTTTATACTTAGGGTATGGTTGCATTTGTTTTGCCTTTTGTCTTGAGATCTGGCCCACAGCAGAGGTGTCTGTCTCCTCCAAGGTTGCAAGGTATCAGGATTTTTCTATGTTGTCTTTTTGAGGGCTTAGCCCTTTCTGACTGCCTATGATATTTCTAATTAACTCAGCTTCCTATAACAGTATCACCACACACTGAGAGCCTTTTTTATTTCTTCTTTCACCAATGTAGCTCTGTCTCTTCATCTGGGAAAATTTCCCTCTTTTGTTATTCACTAGACTTCCTCCTTTCAAGCTGCTGCCCTCTGAAGCTTCCTTGCAGCTCATCCCCTCCCTTTGATAACCTTTTTTAAAATTTCTTCAAGGTTTTTTCCTTACCCTGATTTTCTTTTTATTATATAATCTTTCCAAAATAGTCATTATTGATAACTACAATTTCAACAATGTCTGAGACAGGCAACTTATATAAACACGCGCAAATATTTTCTTCCTTCTTGAAAACCTACACAATTTCTCCACAAAACTTGCCAAAATATGGTGTTTCCTATTTAACTCTGTAAAAAGTGAATATGTTTTTTCTTTACTGTTAAACTCTCACTGCCTAGCACAGCCCTGGCCACCTAACAGGCACTCAATAAAAACAGAGTAAGTGAAGGGCCAAATGTAGAAATGAATGAATGTTATAATTTTCAACGCTAGGCTACAATGGGGTCGCCATGCTCTATCTTTTCCATGTTTATCTGTTTATTAAAGTAATACATGTTTTTTCAATTTATTCAGATCCCTAGAGTCACCTTTTGAAGAGGAGGCCTTCACTGAGAAACCATGCTAAAAAGAGTATACATTGCCATCTTCTTAGTGAATGTGTATGTGTGTGTGTGTGTGTTTTGAGGGTAAAATTTAGCACTATTTCATATAACTAATTATACATGTGTATACATGTGTGCTTATTTTCTACATCTCTAGATTAACCAAATGATGAAAAGAAAGAGGACAGTGAGAATAGTACCATAGGAGTATTTTCTTTGAGGGGCAGTATTTTATTGTTGGCACTAATTAGTTAAGTTAGTTACAATTAGTTAACAATAAATAAGTATTAGTTATTTGAATTGTGTACAGATAATGGAATTCTTATGGCCTGCATTCATAAGAGATTTCCTGCTCTATCCCACCCTTTGTGTTTCAGTATGAGCCTTCTGAGAACAGATTTTTTGTTTTACTCACAACTTTTTCCACTTATTAAACAAATGAAATGTGCATATGGGCATTTGGAAAAGTAAATATGAATCTATTAGGAAAAGGAAATTTATCATTTGTGATCCAACCACCAAAAGGCTAAATGCTTTTCTAATATTTTAACAGATTTCATTCTTACTTTTTCTACAAATTTAAATCATGAAATGTGTTTACAGATTGATAATTCAATTTTTCTCTTTGCATTTTCCAAGTAGGTAAGTTGGTACAATGTAAGTTGGCTATTATAGTTGCAATGCCTGATCAACCTCTTTCCTGTCTTGTGAGTTTATAAGCTAGACACTTAATATCTTTGAGCCATACTTTCTCATATTAAAATAGGATTATCTAATTAACTGACCAATTGGATTTTTATAGATGTTTTTGGTGAAATAATCTATGTGCTTGTCTTATAATTTTGTGGGTTGAATCTCACCTCCTGACATTCACACCTTTGTGTAATCCTTTTCCTTTGACTGTGAGCTAGATCTAGTTACTCACTGCTAGACACTGAATAGAAATAGTTACTTTTTTCTCATTGTTGAGACAAAATACCTGACACCAAAAATGAAGCAAGGGCAGGTTTATTTCTTACAGTTCTTGGAGGTTTCAGTCCATACTCAGCTGGCTCCAAGGTAGGATGGCATGTGGGGCCACCGTTCATGGCCACCACAAACAGCAAGCACTAACAGCACAAAAGAGCAAAGATATGCCTTCTTCTTACCCTTACACTGTATGTCAGCTCTGTCCCTGCACAGGTGTAGCACTCACATCGCCAATCCCTGCACTAGACAATAAACAAATCACAAGTGCTAGATTCAGCCACGTCCATGATTGCATGAGGCTTGGTGGGGGGCATCCAAACACAAACTGTAGTATTCCACCCGTGGTCCCCCAAAGATGCATATACACCCTTTATACAAAAGACAGTCCTTCACTAAGAGTTGCCAAAGTGCTAACAGTTTCAGCATTACTGAAAAGTCTAAGTCCCGAGTCTTCTCCAAAATCTAAGGCAAACTTCTTAGCTGCAAGCCCCTATACAAATGAAAACAAAGTTAAACACTCCCAACATACAATGGCACAAGATAAACATTACACACAGGGGAATACAAAGCATTGGAACCAAAGCAAGTTCAAAATCCAACAGAGCAAATATTAAGTCCTTGAATTCCATGCTCAGCATCTGAAGCACTCTGGTTGCAAGCTCCAAAAGGCTTGAGTGACTCCACACCCACAGCACTTCCAGGAATTTCAGTTCCCACAGCTTCTCTCTTAAGCCCACTCTGCTCAGTCTTTGCTGCTTTCCTTGAATGATCTACACTCCTGGCTTTTCCAAACTTCTGGGGTCTCTACTGTACCTTTGGCTTCACACTCACAGCTTCACACACTGCCCTCTCAGGGGCACACTGCTTGGCTTTCCAGGCCTTCTGAAATTGAGGAGGAAGCTGCCCCAACCTTAGAACTCATGCATTCTCCATTTGCCTAAAACCAGTGCCACATACACGGATGCTGCCAAGGTTTGCTGCCAGATGGAATAGTAGCCAGGCTTTCCTCTCTATTGGTTGTAGGGGTCAAGTTCCTAGATCACTGAGCTCTCTGAACCTGATTGTGAGAAATAGCTTCTCTATGCTGCCACCATTCTGGAATCTGGTGTGGCCACAGCCATTTTAGAAGTTCCTGTGACCTCCATTGCCACTCTGGAACATAGTGCTCTATGACTTTCTCCTCCAAGCAAAGTCTTTCACTTTTACAGTCTTGAGGCTGTGAAGGGTAGAGACCCACTGTTTCGTGGGATGTTCTCAGGCCATCTTTTTTATTTCTCTGTTCCTTCTCAGCAATCAAGGTCTCAACTTCATCTTTATAGTCTATAGCTTTCTGGCAAAACTCACATTTTAAATCATCCCGCTGGGCTCTTTTCTCTTGATACACACCATAAATCTGGCTAAAAACCTGCAACAGTAGCCATGTCACTGTCTTAACATGAGACTTCTTTGAAATTTCTTTTGTCAGATTTACCAATTCACCACCCTTAATTTCATCTCAGGCAAAGTCTCTGGACATAAGCAAAATGCAGACAAATTTTTTGCTAAGCCATAACACACATCATGTGGATTCCAAAAACCAATGCAGTCCTTCTTCTCAATAGAAGCCTCCTGAGCCTGCCTGGTATTTACCAGAAGACTTTCTATCAGCCTTCTGGTCTCCTGAGCTGTGACCAGAATCTCCCATACAGGACAGCCTAAGCTGTTCCAGTGCCACTCTTTCAACCAACATCTCCAAACCTTTCCAAACTCTTTCCACAACCATTTCCAAAGGCTCTTGAACCACATGGTCACAGAAACGACCATACTCTTCTGGTACCAAATTCTGTCTTGTTTACTTTTTTTCCTTGTTGTTGAGATAAAATACCTGACACCTAAAGTAAAGCAGCTCTTATGGTTCTTGGAGGTTTCAGTCCATATTCAGCTGGCTACAAGGCAGGATGGCATGGTAGGGACTCCATTCATGGCCTCCACAAACAGCAAGCATGAAGAGTAGAGAACAAAAGAGAAAGGACATGACTTCTTCCTGCCCTTACCCTGTATGTTAGCTCTACCCTTGGGAGGATACAGCACTCACATCACCAATCTAAGCACTAGACAACAAAATAATCACAAATGCTAGATTCAGCTGTGTCCATGATTGCATAAGGTTTGAGGGGGCCATCCAAACACAAACCATAACAGGAACTTTACATAGCTTATGTCCTGCAACTGAGAAGCCATAGCTTATGTCTTGCAACTCTCTCTTATGCTCTTGATTACTCACCCTAATCAAATACAGGTCTCATCCTATGAAAAGATCTATTTAACCAGATGCTGAGGGAGGTCTTAAGCCAACCACCAGGAAAAAATTTCATTCTAACAACAGCATTCTCTCCTTATCAGCCCTTCAGATGAGACCACTGCCCTCACCCAAACTTGACTGCAGCCAGGTGAGAGACCATGAAGTAAAAGCACTCTACTAAGCTGTGATTAGCTTCCTGACCCATGGAAACTGTGAGATCATAAATGGGTGCAGATGTAGAATAACTTCTACTCTTCAAGGTGAGTTTTATATGGCTTTTGTAAATGAGAAGTTTCAAATTTTGAAGTGTTTGGGAATTTCAAATAAAGAACTTTTTCCCATCTGATTTTTTAAGAAGACCTATAAAATAGGTCTGGGAGATGAGAAAGCAATATATCACTTTTATTGATAAAGGCTAAATTGTAGCATGTGGCATAAATTTCCTGACTGAACTTTAGAAATTGGAAGACTTAGATCCCTGTCTTGGGCAGTGCTAGATGGAACATGATGGAAAAGCACATATGTAGAGAAGGACTCTGTCACGAGGGAGAAGCAGAGAGCAGAAGTACCTTACCAATATTACATTTCTAAAGAAAATCATATCCAATAATCCACCCCAAATTCATCTGTCACACTGGGGGCAGCATGGATCTGAGTAAGGCCAGGGGGCCATTCCCACAAACCTCCTCTCAACCTAGACGGAACGTAATCAGTACTGAATATGTAATGTTCCCAGTCTAATATCCAGATTGTTACAAACTACTTGCTATTTACCCCGTAATGTTAATGAAATGTAGACCATTATTTGTATTTGAATCCATTGAACTAATCATCAATTGGTAAAATTTTAATTATTTCAAATTTTTAACATTGCAAATGTTGCCCGATGATATCTGTCTCCTCGTTTCCTTAGCAAAACTTTCTAAAAAGAGCTGCTAACTCAAAGGTCTTGTGCATTTATATGTTTTTCCGGTATTGCTAAATTGTTCTCAGAAGATTTCACTAATTTCTGACCACTTCATCAGCAATGTATAAGAATGTGCTTTGAGTCCTCAAAGCCTTGGTTTTTAAAACTTTATTTTGTAATCTTTGTTCATTTGATATGTGAACCATATCATGTCCTTATTTGAATTTGCAGTTTCTTAATTACTAATAAAGTTTAGACTTTTCATTGTTAATTGGCCATCTACATTTCTGTTTTCTCAAATTATCTTTCTGTGTCCAGTGTTCATGATGCTTCTGGTTCATCCACTTCAATCCGCAGGGCAAACAGTTGCCCCCTTGTCTGGAGTAGTGTAATCTCACAGAGCAAAGGGCTTGAGAAAATTCCACCAGGTATTTCAAGTTATTTTTAATACAATTATATAAATTTCATCTTGTGCATTCAACTTCTTTAGAATATTTTATAGTTTGTGAAAATGCCTACTCTAGTATTATGGATGGCTCATTGTATTGACTGTGTTTATTATTTCATTGAATTTTCAATACAAGTTTATGTGGGAGGCAGTATCTTCTGCCATTTACAGAACAGGAAACCAAGGAAAAAAGATACTGAAACAATAAAATAAAAAGATGCTGAGTAATTGGTGAAACTGGTAACTGGCTGCAGAGCAAACATCTAAACTCAAGCACTTTCACACCATGGTCTGTTAGCTTAGCCCCTTACCTATGAGTACAAGACTATGCCCTAATGTAGAGGATGGAAGATTGGATTTTTCCAAACTAGTCATCCTTAATTAACGATGCATCTATAACATTAAACAAGGAAAGGATTCTCTCTCACTCTGATGAGCTATTTTAAAAAAGATTACTTTCAAAATGAGACAGGATTATTTTTTCTGCTTATAAATGATAAGTATGTTTCAATGTTTAGAAGTCCAGAGAAGGTGGACTCAGTGATAGAGCTTGTGATTAACATTCAGGGACCCTATGTTCAGTCCCAAGCACATATGCAAAAATTTAATGAGTTCAAAACAAGGATTATATATTTCATTTTTCAGAAGTCAAAACAAGAGTAAACTAAAATTCTACCTATTTTCATAGCATTATTACTAAATCTGATGAAGCAAAGGACTGATTAAAACAAAATTCTACTTCCTTTAATAGATTTATTCACTACACTTTGACTTTGTCTGGTATACTATAATATTTAGGTTTTACTTAAGAAATATTTTTTTCTGGGTAAAGTTTAACTATTGAGGCATAACCATTTTAATTGTATAAAGGATTTAAACATAATCAAGAAGAAACAAAGCATTTAAAAACAACCCTGATAAACTAGGAATTTTTTTTTTGTTTTCTTGATTCTATTTCATCTTCTATTGAGAACACTAATTTGTTTCACTTATATTGACAAAAAAGAGCTTACCACGCATGTAAGTAAATAAAACTTAGGTAGTGAATCATAAGTGAATATAATGCTCTATCCCTGAAATTCTGCTACTAAAAATACAGATTTTCATATTATTGAATGGTCTTAAAATGATGCCAAATATGTGAGATCACTTGCTATTTTTAGTTAATAGAGCCATTCAAAAATAATGCATCTAAAAATTTAAAGGGAAATCATATTATTTAAAATATCATATAAATCTAATTTTGAAAATTTAAATAAGAATTTTCAAGCCTAAAATAGCCTTTTTAAATTGCTTTTAATCTAAACATTGATTCTTCTTCTACAGTCATTATCTTATGCCTTAATTATCAGTATTACAAAGTGAGAATTGATCTCAAGTATAAATCTCAGTTCTTAGATTAACACACATTTCAAAATTCTGTTTAAATTATACTTCACTTGTGTGATCATAATAAAATCCAGATAAAGTCAGGCACCATACCTTTATCCTCATGTGTAACATGCACCTGTTTTATAGCAGACATGCAACTGATAACAGTTGCATGCATTATTTCTTTGTTCAATTTGCAAAGGACAATTGATTGAAAAGAAAATATTTTCTGTTTTCATGCCACTGTAACACCAAACTCTGACTTACAAAGTGTTTAAAATGCATGCCTTTGAGAAAACAAAACAAAACAAAAAATACAACAATCAAATAACTGTGTTACACTGACTTTTCTTGACACCATTTCTTTAAAATTGAAATCAGATATTTGACTGAATTTAAAAGAAATTCTTTTTTGTTTGTCTTGCTTTTCCTGTACTAGTCTCTTACTCTCACATGCAATATGGCAAGCAGTGAGCTTTAACAGAATTGCTTATTTTATTACAAAGGAAGAACCTTAGAAAATGGTAGAAATAAGTTATATCTTAACTTCGCCTCTTACTAAATGTAAATTTGAACAAATCACTTATTTGAAAAATAATAGGACATAACATAGTTATCTCATAACACTACCCAACAAAATATAATACTTCTTAGCAACATAATACTTAACTTCCAGTCTTTGTATATTCTTTAGTGCCCAGTAATTCTTTTTATTTTATTCATGATTATTCAAGGTTGTCAGAGATGTGCTTTTCAATCACAGACTTCTACAAAAAATGGTAGAAACAATACTAAACTACATTGATTAGTAAAGCCTAAAAAAAGATAAGTATTTTGGAAAAACTTGGAAAAGAGCTAAAGTATTTCCAACAGTATAATGAGACACCTTGTGTCAGTGAGCAAGTCTTATTGTTTCCATTTCTTGTTTTGTTCCCTTCCACTCAGGGAATATATGAGAATAAACAGCTAATGTCGAACCATGCATTTTAACTCCATTCCTGGGTCTAAAAGTTTGGAACGGCTTAATCTAAATTGTCTCCCCAAAGGCTCATGTGCACAGAGCCTTAGGGGAAGGAATTGGATCATGGGAAGGGTGAACTCATGAACAGATTAATCCACTGATGAATTCATAGCTGAATGCACTGTTTGAGGGAAGGGCACAGTTAGATGCATCACTGGGGCTTGACTTTTGAAAGTATATCTTTCTGCATCTGGTTACTTTGATGTGCGCAGCTTTTTTTTTTTTTTTGGCTAAGCCACTCAAGTCATCTCCCACGAACCACAACCTCAGAAACTATAAGCCAAAATAAAAGTTGTCTTTTTTAAGTTGTATGTATTAGTTGTTTTGCCCAATAATGGAAAGATGTCTAATACAAGGTGCTTTGTCATGCTTCTTGTTACTTAAAGAAACTGTGTCCCAGACAATGGTAATCTTGGCTGTTCCATGATTCAGTGAGGAGCTGAGAATCACAGTGTTTTGGTTATAGAGGCAGCTTGCCAGTCTGTGGTGGACTCCATGATGATACCTTGGCCAGGTGCACACACAACAGCACTACCCAGCCTCAGCTGTGAAATAATGAGGCAGGAGACTGCTGCATATAACTCATTTCTCTTCCCCATTTACTTTCTTATTGACTCTTTACACTTTTTTTTTGTTTAGTGGTTCTTTTGAAATCAAGTAATATAAAACCTAAGAACAGTTGATTTTTACAAATTGCCTCTGTACATGGAAACAAATTCTAATGCTTAACTGATCACCAGTTTTCTAAGTAAATTAATATGTTTTGCAAAAAGTAAAATAATATCAGACATGGTGGTGCATGCCTGTACCCCAGTACTTGGGAAGCTGAGGCAAGACGATTTCTGCAAGTTTGAGGCCAGCCTGGGCTACAAAGTGAGTTCAAGGCTAGCCTGAACAGCATAATGAAACCCTGTCTCAAAAAGATAAAATAAAATAAAATACTCAGAAAGTATTTCAAACTGAAGTAAGAGTTCTGAATCTACTAGAGTCAGTTATCAAGATATTCTTCAAAAGAAAGCCAGACTTTAATAGAATGGTGCTTTATTTACTATAAGTCCCAGACAATCCAACAATCCACAGGAAAAGGCTTTGTTAGAGAACACAGACCTGCAATTTTGCATGAGAAACTTCAAATTTCCATAAATCTCTTCTGTTTTCATTACCAGAGACTTGATCCTATGCTCACATTTATGGAAAGGAATCTCCTCTTTCACAATGGAATTATTCCATCCACTCTAAGCTCAAAGATTGAAACCTTCAAAGTCCAATGGTATCACTTTTACTTCTGGGATGTCTGCGACATTTTTAATTCTGTTTCCCATGTGTCAACATTTCAAATCATCTGTACTGTTTGTACTTCACTTGATCCTGTAGTAAAACAACATGAACAACAGAAAGGGATCCCTGAATCTCTATAAAGATCAAGATACCATTGAAACTATCAGAGTGCCCTACCAGCCATCCTAAAACAGGAGACCATAAAACAATCATTCTGGAAAGAGGCAGCTGCTGATGCTTCTGCTGATGTTGCTGTCTTAATCATTAGGTAGATAGTGCACTTCTGAGCATCACAATATCATGAGACAGTGTTCACAGGCAGAAAACAGACATCTTGGAAAAAGGCTTTTTTTTGTCTCCTTCCATCTTTGAAGCATGATAAAACTTCCCAGAAGTACCTGAAAAACTTTCCTTTATGTCTCAATGCCTAGTGAAGGTCTAGAACATCATCTAGAACAAGAGCTATTCCACTTACCTTCAAACCAAAGTTTGAGTTCCAGTGGGGGGAATAAAAAAGAGCATCAGAGGTAAAATACTTTGAAGGAGTCAAGATACTCTATCCAGCTAACAGATTACCTATGAGGTAGGTGGTGATTTTACCCTTTTACAAAGAAGATGGTCAAATGCAATAAGGTTCAAATAAAACAAACAACTAAGCCATAAAACTAGTTGGCAAAATACAGTAAAATACGACTTCCAGTCTTCTCTGTTCTAAGTAGTTTTACTTTTACATTCATGTAGTGATTCCCCCCGTTTGACCATAAATCATTTAACTGAAGTATGTGCCACATTTACATATATGTACATATTTTTATATAACAAACAACTATATCAACTCTTTTCAGTAATATATTGATTTTCATAATCATATTGAAACACTTAAGTGGGATTTGGAGTAGAAAGACAAAAGGAGAATTAGGAAGCAGGAGGATTGTATACAGGGTGGGTAGGAAGCAATGAGGCATAGTGTAAAATGTAAGGCTAGTTGCTAGTTATATGGTAACAAAATTATTATACCATTAAGGATGCATGAAAATAATATAAAAGAGCCACTACTGTGATTTCCACAAATATTCTTTTTCACCTAGCCGAATGATGTGGAAAACAAGATATCGTTGATTCTAGTTTTGCTATTGACTTCCACACTTCGCTAGTGATATGTCTAACAGGTTTTATGATCACCTATTATAACTCAAGACACCAACATATACCTAAAGCAGCGGGTGTCTCAAAAACCTTTCACGACAGAATGTTTTTAAGAAAAGAATTTGTTGTTTATGCTAATGTCAGAATGTGTTTGTTCGCTTTCTTTGACTACATCCCAGTTGATCTAATACAAGACAGTCCCCAAAGAAAGCCGGCATTCACTTTTTTTTTTCCACAAAAGCCACAGATGTGATCATCTCCTCATGGAAAATTAACTCTCCTTTGTATAGTTTTTAATTCTCCTGTTGACTGACTTTATAGCTTTTCTCTCTGCTCTTGAAGACACATAATTCTGTGTACTAAAATACTATGTTCAGAATTGATACTGGTATTAATAACAGCAAGCATTTACCCAATAATTATTTGTGTAATGATTTATGTTTTTAAATAAAATCAGACTCTCTGCTGAAGGAACACTTTATGATTTAGACTTCCATCATTAAAATTATTTAAACATTAAGAAAAACTGGTTTGAAGTCACAAAAAAACAGGTTTTTTTTTTGCTTACATCAAATATCATGTTCAAATCCAAGATTTATGTAGAATTTCATTTAAAAATACATCTTTAATCATTGTTTTTTCACTCCAAAACTGAGCATAAAGCTTTAGGCTGTGCTATCTTACACCCACACGTTACAGCTGCCTTCCTTCCCCTATCTCTGTTATACTCTCTTTGTACCTTTAATTAAAATGCATTAAGGAAAGAAAAAGAAACAAGTGGTTGTAGAAAGTACCATTTAAATAGAAAAAATTGCTCTAAATTTTGCTGTTTAGGGACAACGTGGCATAGTATGCAGCTTTGCAAGGAGTGAAGGGTACACACAGAACAACACAGGTATTATTTATCATGATGCTGGACAGAGTCTGATTTTCAGATAGCATCTTTCAGATCAAGAGTTGTTCAAACATCTGAATTTTCCTTTTTTTGAAATAATTTGTGCCTTCATAAATTAGAAATGCATGTATCATTGTATTTTCTATTCCTGCTATAAAAATTCCACATATTTAGTTGTTTTATTTTTGTTTTTGTTTTCTGTATTGGGAATCAAACTCAGGACTTCGTGCTTGCCAGGCAGGCATTCTGCCCCTGAGCTATATCCCAACCCACATATTTAGTTGTTTAAATAATACAAACATATTATCTTGCAGTTCTGGTGGTCAAAAGTGTGAAACAGGTTGCACTAGGCTAAAAGCAAGGTGTCATTGGAATTTCTTTCTTTCTGGAAATTCTACAAGACAGTCCATTTTCTGGTTTCTAGAAAACTGACCTTATTCCTTTGCTTATGGTCTCCTTCTGTCTTCAGAGCCGGCAATAGCCATCTTTTCCTGTCACACTTCCTCTAGTGTCTTCCGCTTCTCTAAGTAGATTTTCATTGCATGTGTCTCACCTAAAGGAGTCAGGGTGCCAGCAAATTATTAAATTTAATTTTATCTGCAACTTAACTTCCATTTGCCATTTAATTTACCAGATTCACAAATTGCAGGGATGGGGACATGGACATTTTGAGAAAGTCATTATTCTGCCCACCACAAACATATATACTGCACTTGCATGCAATTTCAGCATGGAAATATTCAAGCCTCAAGCATCTTCACTCATACACAGAAACTTATTTAAAGATCTAAAAGCACATCACCTACTCTATGCTATATGGTATGCAAATAAATCTTAGTCTTTATAATATACATATAGAGACAGTGAGCTTTAATAAGTCACATTATATGCACAAGAGTAAAGATAAACTCTGCTGCTTCACTTCTCTATTATTGACTTTATGTCTAATTTGACAAGGAACTTCTTCTCAACAAAGCACAAGATAGTAGTGCTATCATTTTTGTACATGTAAAATTTTACATAAATGCACACATCTATGCAACTGAACAAGTTTCTAAGCCAATTGCATCTGAAAGAGCTTTTCATGCTAGTTTCCAAGAATTTAGTTTTTAATTGTACCAAATGCATTCTCATGTTGTTTTCTGGACTGAAAATTTTGCTAATCCCAGGGATACCTGATTCTGATAAGAATCCTATATGTATATTTGTAGATCTAAGCTACTTATCTTCCTCTAGCATGGGCCTGTACCACATTTCCCCATTCATACCCCGTTGTCAGACCCCATTCCAAGGCTAGTGAACCTTCAACTGCTCTGTATAAAGGGGGATTTCCTGGGTCATTATGGGCTGGAAATCTTGTCACTTTTTTCTGGAATTAAATTCATTCCCTCTTCCTCTTATTCTCAGAAAATATAGCTTTATTTCCCACTAATACAGTTCTCTATTTCTAGTGCTTAGTTTGAACTATAAAATATCACCAAATAGGAACCCCTTTATTTTTTCTGATTTCCTTGCTGAAATTATCAGTTAAAATGTTTACCTTGGAAAGTCTTAGAAATGACAGAGTGATAATCAAACGGGCCTTAGGGCCTGCTTTGATGCTACACTGTCTAAAAAGCAAATTGCCGTTACTGAGATTTTTTGGAGCAGTTCAGGGGGAAAAAAAAAAAAAACCAAAGCCCTTAGACAGGCCCTTTCCCCCTTACTATCTCTGCCTCTTTCTAAAATCTTAAGCTCCAGGTACCAACAATTGGCTTAATCCTGTGTCTTTTTGGTCAGTCAAAAATTCATGATGAGGGCATGGGTACTACTCAGTGATAGAGCACTTGCCTAGCATGTGTAATGTCTTGGGTTCAAGCCCCAGCACCACCAAAAACCAAAAATAACAAAACAAAACAAAATTTTCATGAGCACTTTAACTCTCAAACCTCAAGGTACCTTAATTATAAAGGAAATCATTATTATAATAACAGTAACAATAGTTTGTAATAACAGCTCTATGTGTGCTGAGACTGTGATAACTTGTTCAGTTCTCACAAAACACCATGAAATATGCATTTTTTTGTATCTACATTAGAACAGATGAGTAAACAGATTTTGAGAAAATAATTTCCCAACCACAAAATAATAGTATTTGAGGCTTGATCAGCACATTTTTCAACCTAAATTCTAAATTGCTATACAATACTTCTATCTAAACTACAATTCCATTGTACATCATGACTCTAATTCCCAGGAGTCATACCAGGTGGCAATATTCAGATTATTCAAAGAAACATGATGCGTTCCACAAGAAGGACCTTGAAAGGGGTCAACTCAAGCCCAGGAACCAGAACTTGCTTGTGCTGTTGATGTGCCTAAGAAAATCATGTCAGCACTCTGGTCTTCTCTTTGGGGTCAGAAGATTGACCCAAAATCTACTATACTGGAAATTCTTTTAATATTAACTTTTTTATAATACAGTAAATCTTTGTAGACAACAATTAATCAGTGCCCAATTTCTCCCTTTCAGAAAGAAATGACTTCCTGTGTCCTTAAGCCTTTATAGGTCACTGTCACAGGCCCCCACACGGGATGGTCATGGTCAGTCAACTTCAGCCTCTAGTCTTCCTAAAATGTGCTCCTCTGTTATTCTGGGGGCTGAACCCCTTTCACAGTGATAAAAGGTTAGCTCTCCTTACTATTTTCAGAAGTGAGCATCTGCATATAGAACTGATACAGCTTTCTTATTCATTCATTCAACAATCTGTTGTCCTCGGCTACTGTGTAACTATGACAACATTATCCTCTGGAAATGTAAATTCTTAGCACTAAATGTGATGGAATAATGACTGGCCAAATTTCTAGTCCATATTGTGTGTCAAAATGCTCGATCTCTTCACACCTGTGCACAGATTCTATCTGCTGGTTTTCCACAGTAGATCTGGGGCCGCCTTCTTCAACTCACTCTGACAGTTTCCACCCTTGCACCAGCACTTTCTGTGCCTCAGTTTTCCCACACAGAGCAGAACTACAGAGTCCTCAGCCTGATGCACTGAAAGCAGTGTAATATGAAACAGTCAGGTGGCACGCAGTCCAACTGCTTTGGTCATGACGAATACAGACTTGCGCAGAAATAAAATCTGTAAGAAGAGGATGTGAAAGTCTGTAACAGAGGACTGAAAACTAATTAGGGACTTTAAAACTTTTTGAAAAGGAGTTTGCTATTTAATCTTAAATTAATTAGGAATAATACTAAAGAAAAACTTTGGTAAGACTAATTTCTCTTGATTTTTTTTACATCAAATTTTAGATGTTTAAGAGACTAGTTCCCTTACGCATCATTGTTTTGCTTACTTGAAGAAACAGATGATAAGTTTTCATAAAAGCGCTTGTTGGGTTCCACATTACCAGCAGGGGCTGCATAGAAAAAAAAAAGTCACTCTGGGGAGGCAACAGATTAAACTTCAGCAGGAATTTCAAGAGGTGCTGGTATGCTGAGTCATTATTGAGCACCAGACTAAAGTTGATGCTTTCCACGTGAGATCAAAATTGTAGTTTTCCCCAACAGTGGAGCTATTGCTTCCTTTGCTTTCTTTTATGGGCTCCCTGCAGAGTGTATTTTGCCCTGATATTTGAAATTGATTGTGTGGCTCCATTTCAAGGGTGATAATAAAACTGGTGCAAAAGTTGTGCTTAGTGAAGGTGGCTATTAACCTTTCTTCTAATATGGTCCATTTGTTTTGCCTGTGGCACAAACATTCCCAGCATGGCCTGATGATAACTTCAATTTAAATATAACTATAAATGAAGAATATAAAACTAGAAGAGAAGTTGTTTGAATCTTTGCAAGAGACATTTCTCATTATGTGTAGCTATTACTATTTCTTCCATTAAATAATGTCTGAGTAAATATATAAATACCTTGTACTCTCTACCATGTAGGGATGAGCACGCATTGGATGTCCCATTTCTCACTTATGAATGTGAACATAAGCATGCTAAAACATTGAAGTAACGTTAAGGTCAAAATGATTCTAGTGTAATATGGTAAAAAGAATGTACGAATTGGAATTAGATAAATCAGATTTACAGTTATGTCTTGGACTAGTAATTCACCTTTGGCTTCAGTTTCTCTGTCCTCAAAGAGAAATAACAATTCCTATCATTTAATTCTGTGAAAGTAAAAGTAGTTAATACCTAATGTCCTAAACAGACTAGATAGATGTTAAATGAGTTTTCTTCCTTCTCTGTTTGCTCCTTACAATATACAGGTTGTGATTGAAAATAATACAATAAAGGTTTAAATAAAAAATTAAATGTATTATCATAAAAGGCACACTGACATTAATTTCCCTTAAAATACTTCCCTTTGCTTTGAAAACACTTATTCTATGATCACTGTCACTTTCTGAAGCTGTGTTCCAAATACTTTTTGCACTTCTTTTCTTCCTGCCTTGATGTGCAGAATCAATTCAAAATGCTTACAGCAATTTCTGTCAAATAAAAATATTGCAGTTTGCCTTCATCCACCTTATTCACCAGATCCAGCATTGTGGGGCTTCTGACTGTTTCCCAAGCTCAGAGTGACCATGAAAGGTAAATGTTTTCATTGAATCAGGACATAAAGGCAACTAAGGCAGAACAACTAAAGATATAATAAAGGATTTTAAGAGCTGCTTCAGAAAGTGACAAGAATAAGCAGATAAATACATGCAAGCCAGGAAGAATTTTTGAGTAAGAAGAAAGCCAATGTGTTCTTTACTGTAACAAGTTGTTTTATTTAAATATTTATTCCATTTGTTTGATCACATTTATACAGTTTTTTTTTAATTCTAAGTCTAAAGAAAACCAAATTGTATTCTCTTTTGTTACAGCAGATTTCCATTAAATGGTATAGTGGCAAGGTGAGATGTGAGTGATTCCATTATGAAACATATCTTTGAACTACTTATTGTTGTCTTTAAAAATGTGAGTTACAATTGGATTGGCATTGATTAAAATACATACTTTAACTACCTCTACTCTTCCTATGGCAGTTTTGACCAAGTAAGTGCCTTATGACCATTTCTACTTCAAATAGAGTCCAGGAAATTCCAATTGCTCTGCTAAAACAAGTCTTTATTTCCAAAATATTTGGTTAATCAGCAAAACTATGAGCTATCTAATGCAAGATTTTAGAAAGAGACTTGATAATTGCAATAAAATTTTCATTGCACAGAAGACACTTATGTGACATAAGGATAATATTCTAGTGAGAAATACCCACTGTCAGTCATTATACATATGGCAGTAAACCTCAAAGGTAAAGATATCCTCAGAGATCAAATGAGTGCATTAGACACTATAGTAACTTATGCTTGTGCTACTTAGACATCACTATCAGAAAGGAACTTTGATTTTTATGGGTATAGAATAAATATTCAGCTGGTTGTTTGGAGTAGTGTGAAAGAGTAGATGCATGTTGTATCAATATTCACTTTGCTCAACAAGAAAATCAAACACTCATTTTTTCCTATTATTCTTCTTTGAGGAAAGGGGGTAATAAACTTAATTTAGAATTAAAAACTAAAGTCAGAAACAAGTAAAAGATCCAGGTAGCTAAGGATGTAGCAATAACAGTCCCTCTATAACCAGCTAACAAAAGCATTATCTTTTGAGGTGGGTAACAGTTTTAAGATCTACACATCTGAACACCTAATTAACTTAATAGCATGAAAGACAGACACAGTGAGTTTTCACTTGGTTTCTCATGTGTTAAACACAAGATAGTAGTTTTTTCATCCAGCTTTGTCTTACCATGATTTCAGTAGCCCACAGTCAACTGTCATCCAAAAGCATTAAAAGGAAAATTTCATAAATAAATAATTCATCAGTTCTAAATTATATATCTCCAGCACACTAAGTAGCATAGTGAAATCTCCCAAAATAACACTCCATTCCACCTGGGATATAGATCATCCCTTTGTCTAGCGCAACCACACTGTATACCCAACTTGCCTATTAACCACTCAGTAGCTATCCTTACTTATCAGATCCACATCCAGTATCACAGTGCTTATGGCTAAGTCCCCCTTATATAGTAACCTGCCACTATATAATCATGTTTACATCCTTCACATCATTTCGTCTTTCATGTTGGCATTGTGTTATGTTACATTTTAGATTCAAAATATCCCCCAAAGGTCTCCTGTATTTGAAAGGTGATAGGATCATAAGGTTCTATATTCATCAATGGACTAGTCCACTTAAGAGTTCAGAGGTGACTTGCTATTAGGAAGGGTTAGTTAGAGGCACATCAGTGTAGCTTGACATCAAAGGGTGTATTCTCTTCTCTGGCTCCTCCATTTTTTTCTTCTCTTTACTTCCCAACTGTCATGGTGTCCTCCAGGCTATTTCTATCTTGGGGCTAGCCAACTTTGGAATGAACCCAGTGAAAATTCTGAGGCGAATAAATCTCTCCTACTTTAAATTGTAGTTGCTAAAGCCACAGGGGTAAAAACAGCATGGTACTAGTACAAAATAAAACATGTGGATCAATGGCACTGAATATAGGGTACAGAAACAACCCTAAGAACTTTCAACTATTTAGAGGCCACAAACGCATGCTGGAGGAAAGACAGCTTTTTAAATAAACTGTGCTAGGAAAACTGGCTATCCATGTGCAAAAGATTGAATCTAGACCCATACCTCTCATCATACACTAAGCTAAAGTAAAAACTAATCAAGAATATAAATGTTAAAACAGAAAAAAAATCTTCAAGAAGATAAAATAGGTAAAACTCTTGGATTCATAGGCAGAGGCAAGGATATTTCTGAACAGAATCCTGGGTAGCTCAGAAATAATATCAAGAATCAACAAATGGGATCATATGAAATTAAAACACTTTTGGATAGCAGAATTAAGAGAATTAAGAAAAAACCTACAGAATGGGGAAATTCCTATGTATTCCTTAGAGAGGACTAGTATCTAGAATATCTAAATAATGTCTAGAATAATAATGTTTAAAAATTTTCAGCACCACAAAATAAAACACCCAGTCACAAAATGGGCAAGTGAAATGAGTAGACACTTCTCAAAAGAAGAAGTACAAATGACCAATATATACATGAAGAAATGTTCAACATCAGTGGACATTTAGAAAAGTTGAAATTGAAACAACACTGGAAGTCCATCTTACTCCAGAAAGAACAAGTATCAAGAAATTAAATAATAACAAATGTTGGTGAGGTTGCAAGAATGCAGAACACTTGTTGGTAGGAATGTAAACTAGTACAATCAATATGGAAATCAGTATGGAGATTTCTCAAAAAAAAAAAAAAAACTGGGGCTGGGGATTTAGCTCAGCAGCATAAGTGCCTGCCTTGCAAGCATGGGGTTGTGAGTTCGATCCCTCATACCAATAAAAAACAAAAACAAACCAAACAACAACAAAAAAAAACTAAAATTAGAAATTCCACTGGATCCAGCTATTTTCCTTTTAGGTTTCTTAGCAAAACAGTTCAAGTCACCATATTACAGTGACACAACCAAAACTATGTTTATAGAAGCACAGCTCTTAATAGTTGATTGGAATTAGCCTATATGTCCAAAAATAGGTAAATAAATAACAAAAAGAACAACTGGGACCTCATATTATTAAAACGTTTTTGCACTTCAAAAGAAATCACCAACAGAGTGAAAAGAAAACCGACAGCAAGGGAAAAAATTTTAACCAGCAACCCCTCAGACAAAGGATTTATATCCAGAACATATAAAGAACTGAAAAACATCAAGCCCCCCAAATTCAAAGACTCTTTCCAAAAATGGGCATCTGAGATGAACACACAGTTCTCAGAGGAAGATATACAAAAGGTAAATAAATACATGAAGAAATGTTCACCATTACTGGTCATTTGAGAAAGGCAAATTAAAAAAAGCATTGAGATTTCATCTAACTCCAGAAAGAATAGCTGCCATCCAGAAATCAACTGATAGCAAATGTTGGTGAGGCTGCAGGGAAAAAGGAACACTGCTCCACTGTTGGTGGGAGTTCAGGCTGGTGCAGCCACTATGGAAGTCAGTATGGAGAGTCCTCAGAAGACTAGGATTGGAAGTTCCATTCAATCCAACTATTCCCTTCCTGGGTATTTTCCCAGAAGAACTGAAAAATTCATATCACAGTGATATATGTGTACCATGTTTATAGCAGCAAAGTTTTTAATAGCTAAATCTTGGAAACAACCAAAATGCCCATCAACCTCAGAGTGGATGAAAAAGATGTGTTATTTGTGAAGAGGACTTCAGTAAATGGAAATACATCCCTTGTTCATGGATAGGAAGAATAAATATTGTGAAAATGGCCATTCTTCCAAAATTGTTATGCACATTCAATGCAATCCCAATGAAAATATCACTAACATACCTCATAGATTTAGAGAAATCACTCCTAAAATTCATCTGGAACCATAAGAGACCTAGAATAGCAAACCAATTCTAAGCAGCAAAGCCAAGGCAGGAGTAATCACAATCCCTGACTTGAAGTTATACTACAAAGCTACCATAATAAAATCAACAGGGTATTGGAATAAAAATAGATCTGAAGATCAATGGAATAGACCAGAAGATACAATTATGAACACACACTCAGTCACCTTATCTTTGATAAAGGGACCAAGCATGTTCACTGGAAAAACTATAGTCTCTTTAATAAATGGTGCTGGAAAAATTGGCTTTTCACATGCTAAATTTAGATCCATGCCTATCACCATGTACTAAATTAAAATCTAAATCAATCAAAGATCTAAATATTAAAACAGAAACACTAAATCTGTTGGAAGACAAAGTAGATAAAAACCTTGAAGACATAGAGGTTGGTAGAGAATTCATGAACAAGAACCAAACTGCATGGGAAAGACTTCCCAGAATCAACAACTGGGATCACGTCTTATTAAAGAGTTTCTGCATGTCAAAAGAAATCTTCAGCAGAGTGAAAAGAAAACCCACAAACTGGGAAAAAAATCTTAGTGAACCGTCCCTCTTCTGTCTAGAACTTATAAAAAATTTTAAAAAATCAGACCCCCGAAATTCAAAGACCCAATCCAAAAATGGGCATCCAAGATGAACACACAGTTCTCAGATGAAGAAATACGAATGGCAAAATAAATACATGAAAAAATGTTCATCATCATTGATCATTAGAGAAATGCAAATTAAAACCACACTGAGATTCCATCTCACTGCAGAAAGAATAGCCAGGATCAACAAAACTACCAACAACAAATGCTGGAGAGGCTGTGGGAAAAAAGGAACTCTTCTGTATTGTTGGTGGGAGTGTAGACTGGTACAACCACTGTGGAGGTCAGTCTGGAGATTCCTCAAAAAGCTGAGATTGGAGGTCCTATTTGACCCAGCTATTCCACTCTTAGGCATATTCCCAGAAGAACTTAAAATATCTTACCACAATGATATATGTGCACCCATGTTTATAGCAGCAAAATTTGAAACAGCCACATCTTGGAAACAAGCTAAGTGCCCATCAACTGAGGAATGGATGAAAAAATTGTGGTACTTTTATACAATGGAGTACTACTCAGCTATAAAGAATGATCACATTGAGATATTTATAAATAAATGGGTGCAACTTGAATCCATACTCATAAGTTAAATAAATCAAACTCACACGTATAAATACTGTATAATCTCCCTAGTGTAAGAAATAGTAAGAGTACAGAAGATTTTATGGTAATCATGGTTTATCATTATATTGCTTTGAAGTCTTATGTTTTCATTCATTGGTTGGAATGGCTTTATTCTGTTTTGTTTGATCTTAATATATGAAATGGTATGAATAGTTACTTTGAAGAAAAGACAATATGGCAGCCATTGTAGATTTGATATCATCTTGCTCTGAAGTCCTACCATGCTTTTGTTTTTCTATTACCATTGGTTCTATCACGTTGTGTCTTATTGGATTTTAATATGTATGATACTATAAACAAATTTTTTATGGAAAATGAGATAATAGAGTAGCCATTGTTCATCTTCAGTTATTTGGTTCAGAATGCCTTTCAATACTTTCATTCTCTTTGGTTTTGTTCGATTTTGTTATGTTTGACATTATTGTGAGTAAAGCTAAGCTCAACTATTTCAAAGAAAGAGACATTATGATAGCTACTGCTAATTTCCAATTGTCTTGTTGTGAAGTGCTGTGTTGCTTACATTGTTCTGTTCTGATCTGCTTAGATCTGTCCTCTTTTGTTTTATTCTCTTTAAAATAAAAATAATTTAAAAAGATGTGGTATTTGCACACAATGGAATATTACTCAGCTATAAAAAAGAATGATCTTGAGGCCTTGATAGGTAAATGGAGGCAACTGGAGACTACCTAAGTGAATAAATGAGAATCATATTTATAAATATCACATTGTCTCTCTAGTGTAAAAAGTAATAAGAATGATAGGAGTAATAAGTTCCAAAATGTGTAATACCTATTGTAAAAAAGAAAGGCAAGGAAAGTGCTTTAAAGGATATAACTGTATGTATGTTTAAGTGTGTAAGAGAGATTACCACATTACTAAGTTTTTGTTGGATCATTGAACAGAGTGGTTTGCACTCTCACTGTTTGATTGTCCACTTTCTATGCTTTAATTTTGGGACCTGAACAACTATTTCTAAGATGACTATGCTTTAATTTTGGAACTGGAACAACTATTTCTAACATGTAATTTATCAACCAGTGATTTCTTAGCATTAATTTCTTTTGAAATTCTGTATTAGTTCTATCCTTTTTTTGTTTTTTTTTCTTTAAATAAAAAATGTGGCATTTATGTACATTGGAGTACTAGTCAGCTATAAAGAAGGATAAATTTGGATCATTTGTAGGAAAACAGATGCACCCTGAGACCATAATGTTAAGTGAAATAAATCAGATCCATAAACTCAAATATTTCATGGTTTCACATATATAAGGAACCTAAAGTATACATAAAAGCAATATAAAAGATAGATAACAGAAAGTATGTAAATAGATTATTGTCATATTGAAAAGAGATAAAAAGATACAAGGAGGTGAGAGGGAGAGAAGAGGAAGGGGCTGAAAAAAGAATTAAGATGTTTCCATGCTTCTGTACTAACTCCTCACAAGGAGTGTACTGGGAACATGTACTAAAGGATAAAAACTCAAATACAAGAGTTGTGGATGCTATGTGTCTTGTCACAGAGACAGGAAAGTGGTAAATACAGAAAACTGGTACCAGAAAATTGGGATTATTGCTGTGACTGTACCCAATCATGTTTATAACATCTTTGGAACTTGTGGGAAAGTTTCGAGAGTCCAGCTACACAAGATGTAAAATGCTGTAAGAAGATATCAGTAAGAGATTCTAGTCAGAGTTTAGAAGGACAGAATGCTGATAGAAATACAGGCAGTAAATGCTAGGTTCATGGGTTTTCATTTGAGAATTAGAGCTCTACTGGCAACTGGACTAGAAGTCATGCATGTTACATTATTGTGATGAACCTGCCTACATTTGCCTATGTCTAAAGATTCTGTAGGAGGATAAATTTAACAAGAGTGTAGTAGTTAATCTGGCAGAAGAAGTTTGAAAATAGTTCAATATTGAGGCAAAGCATGGGTACCAATATTTTCAATGAAACCCAGGAGCAAAAAGTTGCAGTTTTACCAGAAAACAAACACAAAATTGGTGCAAAAGAGAGTCTGGTTGCTAAGAAAATTAGTATTAAAAAGAAGCCAAATATTTTGTATCAGTTCAATTAAAATCAATCAGTTTGCTGCCTGATGGTCCACACCTGTAATTACAGCATTTGGGAGGCTGAAGCAGAAGAGAACATTGTGAGTTTGAGGCCAGCCAGGGCTAAGAATGAGTTGTGAGACCAGTCTAAACTATGCAGCCCATACCCTGTTTAAAAAAAAAAAAAAAAGATACCTTAAGGTCATCTCAAGAAACAATCAGATCCCATTCATCACAGGCTCAAGAGGATAAAATGTTCATTCCTCTGAATGACTTAGCTTTCAGAGTACCTGGCTTATGCAGGGCCACCTAAGGAATTCTTTACCCAAGTTTATCATCTAGGTACCCAGAGGCTGTTGCAGCCATGGTCCAAAGGAGCCAGAGAACTATTCAAGTTGGAAAGCAGCAGACTTTAGCATCACACTCATGGTGATGGTTTTTTAGGCATGCGAAATACAAGAGTTGTGGGGTTGTGGAGTTTTCCTCTTAGGTTTCAGGGAAGAGCTGACAGACCAAACAATGTGACCTGGAGAGAGCTATGCATGAAACTGTGGAAGTCAAGGCAAAGGAGTTATAGAAACCTCAGGAAGTTATTGCCATAAATGTGGACAATTTGCTGGGAAAAAATTGTAGGCAGCAACTAGAGCTAGCACAAGGGAAACTATAGGGTTTACAAGCCATAGGAGAAATACTGCTCCAGATCTGTGAATGTCTCACCATAACCCGCCCTGAATGCTGGATATGGGACTATCATATTTAATGGTTACCCTTCTGGGTGTCAGTCTTTCCTTTGGTGGGATTTCTTTTTATTCCTTTACTTCATTTTGGAATGAGAATGTATATCCTGTGCCATTTTATGTGGCAATAGTTACCTGTGGTTTGATTTTCAGAGAGGTTCACAGCTACAAGTTTGCCTTGAGACTTAGTGGAGACTATAGATTTGGGATTTTTCAGCAATGCAAACATTTTACTTCTTCAAAAAAAGCATTTCTTTTGTAGTTTCAGGCTACTTTTTTTAACTCATAAAATTTTGCATGTAAAAAGAAAAAGTATTTTGGAGAGAGAAATGGAGTCAGCAAAGTAAGAAGATAGGGTAGATAGTCAAACTCATATCAGGTCTCTGTGCCAAGGCTCCGATCCTGAGCCATCTCACAGACAAGGCACACATGAGTGCATGAAAGGCAGGCAACTGAATGCAGAAGATCATCTTAAAGAATGTCTCACTGAATTCATCAGTAGTTTTTATTCACTTATGTTTTTAAAAATTATCTGTCATTTCTTTTTAAGGCTTCCTTTATTACTACTTAATTTAAATATGTACCAGGAATGAGATACATACAATGGTTTGACTGTATTACTTCAAAAATTTGTATTAAATATATCAAGGTATTTCTAAATATATCATACAAATGCCATATCTCTGAATATGAATTGAAGTAGTCATCAATTATCCATGAGGAATATTTTCCAAGACTATCAATACATGCCTGAAACCATGAATAATGCCAAACTCTATACAAGTGTTTGCTTCTCTATGAGTATATTTCTATGACAAAGTATAATTTATAAATTAGACACAGTAAGAAATTAAAAATAATTGCAAATAAAAATGGACACAATTTCAACAATTTGTTATGTGAATATGCTCTCTTTCCCCAAATCTCTTATTGTAATGTAGCCACCCTACTTGTGATATATAAAATCATATATAATCATATATATTACTTCCCTGTTTCTGAAACAAAATATCAGACACTTGAAACTTAAAGGAGGGTTTAATTTTGGCTCCGAGTTTTCAGAGAATTCAGTCCATGGGTGGTTAACTGCAAAGCAATATGGCATGGCGGGAGATCATGGCAGAGGAAGGTTGCTTACCCATGGCAGGCATAAAGCAGAGAGAGAAAGAAAGGTGGAGTCAAAGTGAAAAGCATACCTTGTAAGTCATGCTTCCAATGATCAGCCTCTAGCTATGCATCACTTCCCAATAGGAAATTAGCCATGAGCTCATCAGTGGACTAATCCACTGATGAGAATAGTGTACCATGATCCAATCACTTTTCAAACACATGAGACTTTGAGAAATCTTTTAAGTATAACATTCTACCCCTCAGCAGTTATAATCTTATTAGTTGGCTATAGTTCTGTCCCACCTCACGCCCATCTTATGAGTTTCCTATCTTAGACCTGCCGCACTTTGTGGTTTTGCTCTATAAAATTTCCTAAAAAAGACAGAAGCTTTGGCAACCCACCTGGGACCCCTTCTGTCAGAGAGAAGCTTTCTTTCTCTCGATAAATATATTCTGCTCTTTAAAAAAATTAATATAAAATTCAAATTAGAAACCATTTTGACAACTCAAAAGCCTAGGTATACATAGGCAGATTTTATACAGTCCCAGGACCAAGACTAGGAGAGGATAATTTTTCTGTACTAACCTTGATTCCTGTAATAACACCTTTAAGTCTTTTTTATTGCATGAAAATTGCACAATCCTTTATAAGTGAAGAACATAGACTCATTGATTTTGTAAGATCCAGATCTCACACTGACTCTTGATTCTGTCACATTAGTGTGACCTCAGACACTTTCCCTCCTTAAGCCTTAGCTCCTGAATGTGGAAATCATTGCCATAACAGTACATGCTCCTCACAGTTTGAAAACTGGGTTAGATAGACAGTGCAGAGTCCAGTGATTGGTGTATACAAAATGTGCAAAGCTTCTTGGCTTTTTTACTCTTTATCTTAGTCTCTTCTGTCTCTTTTAACAAAATATTTTAGATTAGGTAACAACAGAAATTTATTGCTTACAGATCTGGGGGCTATGAAGTTCAAGACCAAATCACCCGTAGATCTGCTGTCTGGTTAAGACCCATTTCTCATGGTTGGTACCTCCTACACATTCTCACATGGCCGCAGAATCAAA
Source organism: Hydrochoerus hydrochaeris (assembly GCA_004027455.1). NCBI lineage: Eukaryota > Metazoa > Chordata > Mammalia > Rodentia > Hydrochaeridae > Hydrochoerus > Hydrochoerus hydrochaeris. The sequence goes on along the minus strand of PVLA01011465.1, from coordinate 13,328 downwards.
CAAGCTCACTCAGGACCCTTTCATAAAGATGCCAATTCCATTCGCTTGGAATCTCTCCTATAACACAGTCACCACCCAAGATCTCACTTCTTGATACCCACACACTGGATGAAACATTAACAGTGAGTTTTTTAGTAGACTATATATGGCACTATCTTCTTAGTATATGTTGGTTAAATTCATTTTTTTCCTTGAAGAAATCTGAGCAAGATTCTTGCCTTCATATCAATATCTTTAGTCTGCAAACTTCTTTTCTAGACCCTGCAGAAGCTCAACAATTGAGAACTGTGACTTCCTAGAGCTCTGCAGGGGAGGGGTAGATATGCACAAATTTAAAAGAATATTATGGATAATATTTATTGGAGCAGTGATATAAAATTGTTAATTTTAGATGTCTCAAAGGAAGTTCTGACTGTTTAGCTTGTGGGTCCAGTGCAAAATGAAAATGCTAAGCCTCTTTTCACATTTCAAGAACTTATCCACAGATCATTAAACCAACTTGGAGCCCCTTCTGAGTGGACCCTGGGTCATCACATAGGTCACACGTCCAGCTGGTCAATTCTGCTGAATGAGCATGTTAACTCCATGCAAGGAAATTAGAGAAGTGCTACTATTAGAATATATAGGATTTGAATTGGTCTGTGAAAGATGGCAAAGAATTTTTAAAGAATGGGCAGAGTTGCCCAGATAAATGAAAAAAACTGGCTCAAGTTGCCATGGAATTGAAAAAAAAAAGCATCTAAATGAAATTCGTTAAGCCAATGTGGCTTAACTGTCAGGAAAGAGAGATGAAAAAATTATAATAGTACATGTGGATTATCTATTAACAGGAATCAATCCAAAGCACTGTGAGAATAACATTAAGATCAAAGAAATTTAGGAAAGGGTGATGGTGGGAAAATACATGAATTAGTTTTTAAAAAGAAGTCAGACAGCAGAGCTATTAACAGTGAAAACAGAGCATCCCTTAAGTGGGAAGGGGCAATGATCTTTTGCTGTTTCTCTGCAGTCTATGTATAGTTCTCCACACACACAAAGCTATCACCTGCTTATATTTTGAAGACATCTTCAACCATACAATGGGGGCCAAAGAAAGATCCAATGAAATTTTAACCTCATTAGTTTTTACTGATGGCTTTTCAGAATATCAGCTTTCTGGTGAAGGAAAGAGATTTTGAAGGAACTCAATTGTGCATTTAAAAACTACCTCCTTTTCTTGGCCTTTCAAACGGAATTATATTCCAGAAAAACCATGTCATTTTGAATTCCAGGCAATGCTTTGAAGACAGCACAGATGAAACACTTGCCCTATTCATCCCTGAATAGAAGCACAAGTCTGTGCACGTTCCATGTGTCTGTCTCTCCTCCTGACAAACTGTCCTCAACACTGGGAAATTAAAATCTTCTTCCTTCCTCTTGTTTTTCATATAATTATTCAGCCTTGAGTTAGAGTTACATGTTCAGCCTCCCAAAAGTGTTACTGTCATGTAGAAGGAGTTCTTTTTGTTCCCTAATTCATCATGTCTTGAAGAAAGCTACAAAAATTAGGATGACAGGGATAGAATCAACCATTCCCTCAGAGAAGAGCATGCACACAGGAAACTGATTTCAATACCTGGAGAATACAAAAGTAGAATTTACCCATGTTGCAGATTCAGACAAAATAGGAGAAGAGGATGAATATATTTCAATGTCAACAGATAGCAGAAAAAATATTTAAAATATTAAGAAACTCTTAATGTAAAATTTTGGAACTTTTTCATTTTTCCATTAATTTTTTACTACCTCTGATAAACTAGTTATCTGAGTTATGTTTTTTCAACCTGAGAACATATTTCTAAGCCAGAATAGATGATGTATGTCTCAGATGTCTATATCAGGATGAAATGGGAGAATCCACATTCCTGCCCAATCATATACCCACAAAACGCCCATCCTTGCAAGTGTGGCACTTATATCTCTAAATGTCTGTATTTCTCTCTCTCTAAATGTCTGTATAGTTACCCTTATAATTTACTCCAGGATATTGTGCAGGTTACAGTCAATAATTAACATTCCTTTAAACACGTGTAACCAGTAGAGGACTGAGTCAGCAGCTGTCAGGTTGAGTCCAGTCAGAGGGGAATGTGGGATACTCAGAAGCATCATGGAATGCATGCATGTGCATGGCTGCAAGAAGGGGCCTGGCCAGCTCTTTTAAAACTTCCTCTGTGCTCTGTTTAGGTCTGATCAGGTTTTAATATTCTTGTCTCATTTTAAATGTTTTAAAAATATGAACATTCACTTCTTACATTACTAGTATACTACAGATACACACACACACAGGCACATGTCTACAGAATGTATTCTATATTTGCACTAAACTAAGTTTGCCACTTGGAATAGTAATGACTGCAGGAATTTAGTAGAAGGGCCCCTGGGAAATCTCCATTATCTAGAGCTTAGATGGAGGAAAAGAACCTATATTAAAATCTCATATTATTGCAGATAGCAGGCTGAATAGCACAGCAGTGGCTTTCTGATAGTTTAAGAAGCAAAGCCCTCCTTGGGGACCTCAGGTTGTATAGTAGGAGGTTGTGGCAGAGAAAGCAGTTTTGAAAGAGCTGTACGCATTCACCTTCCTGAAAAATGATTGTAAGGTAAGAAGGACTAATTTTGTTAGAGCATCTTCCACCCAGGGACTTTGGAGATTGCCTGCAAAAACTGACAAGAGGGACCCCTGACTTCTCACTAAACTACCAGAAAAGAGCGAAAAGGTACATTCATCAAGGATCAAAGTGCTGTAACTTGTCGTTTGAGATGTTAAAAACCTTGCTGCCCATGAATTTTTGTCAGTGGAGTTTCTGGTCATTGGATTATGGAAGTTAAGATATCTATTGATAAAGAATGATGACCGTAACTTACACACACAATCTCACAGGTATTATTTCCCACTTCAAAGGCTTATAGGGGTTTGGTGATGCCACAAAAGATAGAAAGAGGTAGAACTGCTGATAGACCCCATAGCTTAGATTAGAAGAATTCTGCAACTTCCAATTTCCTCTCAACAAAATGTATTTTTCTCAGCCAGTACATCTTTCCATTTCCTTCCACTCATCTTGTTTCTTTTTTCAAAATAGTATATTTTCTTTTTAAAAACAGTATATGTCAGTTTTAATGTGTTTAATCTGAATATTGTGTACTAATACAGACACAATGAAGAGAAATATCATGCTTATTTCTACTCTTTAGAATTTACCTTGGAGATAATAAATTTTTATGCTCATAACTATTTTATTTTCTTTCATTTTGTCCCTTCTTACTTCTAGCATCTGCTATCTACCCCCCAAAAAAGAAATAAATATAAGAAATTTTTTGTAATTCAAGAATTTGTAGCAGAAAGGAGAAATCAGCTCAGTCCAAATAGCCATTGGTGTTAGAGTGAACTCAGAAAAAAGCACCACACACTAGTTATGAGCTTGAAAATTCCTACTGTATGAACAATTTAATAGGTAATCATATTTTGACTAATGCGTTTATGTAAATTTGAATTAAATCCATTGAGATTTCTTGCTTTGTGTTTGTGCCTATGTTTTATTTTTATATGTTTGTGCATGTGTATATATAAATACATAAAAGGCATCTCTTTGTATTTGTTTGTCACTTGCATTCATCTGGAAAGCATGAATTGCTAGGCATACTTCTCTCCTCTTCACTGTCATCCTCTCCCTGTGTAAGGTCATATTTTTTAGTGTGTGCCTTTTACTGTGTGCAATTTGCTTCCAAATGAGTAGTAGGCATAGACTGATCTCAGGGTGTCTCACAAACCTCCATGAGCACAAGAGCAGAATCAGAAAACCCTATCCTTCTATTATTGGCACCCCACAGTCAGTAGATGCTTCTGGGTTTCTTGTTTTTTTCATATATGGCACTTTATAATCCCACCAAACTGTGTATCAGCTTAGCCTCAATAAGTTTTTGCTGTAGTGAGAGCTCAGAGCCCTGCAGATACATCCTTGGTCAAGCCTAAAATGAAAAACTAAATGGTTCTGAGTCAATATGTGTCTTTTACAGTCATTGTCTTAGAGGCCCTGCTATGTCAAAGAGAACAAGATGTAAATAATTAATACATTTTAATCATACAATTTTCCATGACATGTGAGGAGTTTCCTTAGTCCACTTAGGTCTGCTGCTCACCAAGACTGTAACAAAGACCTAATGCCAAAGCCTTGCTGAGTCACAATTTTCTAGCATGTAAGACAGAGAGGTCCAAGATTTCCTCATCATATTATGTAATGATTTCATAAACTGGCACATAGACTTTCTGGCAAAGATCAAAATATTGGGATATCATTGAAGTATCAGGATATTAGACTCTTTTTAAAGTAGCTACATTACTCTATCTTTCAAATTTAAGTGTAGTAGTTTGACATTATCTTAACTCCTTCAAAATAATGCTATAAGAAAAGATGTGCTCTACAAAAATTAATACAAGGCAGCTTTTTCATATAAATACCATTTCTTTGCCTTGTAGATGATTTTTTCCCTGTTGTTTAAATTATTTCATTTTTTCTTTCACTGACACACAAACAACCAGGGTGAGGCTTTTGTTTTGTGGGTTGTTGTCTAATTTAAAATGTACAAAACCAAAAATATTCAAAACCAAGGTGTCAGTTGACTTGCTTCTAGTGATCATCTCATGATGTATGCAAGTATCAAAACATCACCTTAAATAGACATAATTTTTGACAGTTATACTTCAATAAAGCTGAAAAAATTAATTCAAAAGGGGAAAAAGTAATAAAGTAAAATACACAAATCCACAACAGAACACTTCCATATAAATTTTTTGGTCAGTCAGGTGTGTTTATAACAGAAGACAGTTTTAATTTCTGCTGTTGCCATAAAATCCATAACAGAAATATATCCCGAGGAATAGATATTCAAATTTTTCTGCTTGTGTAGCTCCTATTAGTGATCTGAAGTACACAAAATATGTATTAAAAAGTTTCTTCTGCTCCATTCACCACTTCATGGCTTTGCTCAAACCGTGTGCTGCAGCTGGCTGCCCTGAGGCCAAGCGGTTGAGCTGGGGAAAGAAAGCATTTTTTGAGAAGGGCAAAACAAATTGTGGATATCAAACTCTCTGTGACAATACAACATTGAGGAGTAGGCAAAATAGGGTCCTCCCTCTCTTCCTGACTCTACAGGCACCACAGATAGTAGCCTAACAAGAGCAACTTTCTTATCACCAGCAAATGCTAGAGCAGACCCAAAGAAGTTAGTGTTCCAGGGTCAGGCTGGGTACCAGAATGGTGGTTTCTACTGTGTGGTCTCCGTTCATCCAGCACTGCCTGTTTACCTCTTCCTAGTTTTAAGATTCAAGGAAGACAAATAAGACAAAATCAGATGAGACTGTTTTTACAAAAGTTTGTTTTCCTACTGTGTTACTGTTACAAGAGAATAATAAAACCATCATGATGATGCGTAAGAAAAAAAAAAAAGCTAAAACAAGGAGTCCCAGAAAATAGTTATTTTTGAATATGGAAGTGATGTTTTGTAAAAACACACACACACGAATAGAACTGATTAATGATCTTCATTTATACACATTTTAAGTGACTTTTGCTTATGTTTAGAAGTTCAATTTATTTCCTAAACACAACACTGACACCTTTGTATTCTATGTATATCTAGAAAAACTCTCTTTGCATATCAACATTAAAATTAAGAAAAAACAAAAAAGAAAGGTAGGTAGTAAAACTTTACAAAGGAAAATGAGGAAAGAGAAGGGAAAAAATATATGTTTAGAATAAAACCCTTACCACTAAAAAGAATTAATAGACTTACAAGAGTCAGGTAAAGGAAGACAAGATTTTTTTTAAAAAAAAAAGAAGGAAATCAGAGACCATAGGTTGTTAGACAGTGGATTTTTCAATTGAAGTAATACATAACATTTAAAAACAAGCACATACTACCATTTGGTACCGTAGTCAAAATCTTTGTAGAGCTTGCTATATGTTTCTACCTACTAACCCACTAAACTTTTACAGAAAAAAAAATATAGAAAAGAGCATGTTCTAGCTACAAACTATCTTCCACATCAAAACTTTACGTTTGAGAAGTTCTACATGACAACAAAAATACCAGCACCTGAAATTTGGTGATTGAATCCAAATGCAGCCATTCGAAAGTACATATTGGCAAAGCTTTGTGGCACAGAAAGCGTATTTCCGCTTTGGAAGGTGTGTGATCTTGTTCCTTATTTCTAGCTATCTGAGTGTAAAATGTGTGCGTGATCAAGACTAGGAAAAGCTCATCAAGACCTTTACAGGTTTGTCACTACGCCCACGCTTAGCACAAAGTGTGATGTGAACACTACCTAAGATTAGAAGATTTACCCAGCACTGAAGGACTAAAAACTGAACAGACCAGGGAACTGAACATATTCCGGAAGGCTGGCAAAGAGATGGCTCCCCACGTTGAGTAGAGGATGTCCCGAAGCAGAGCTGATCAGGATCTTGGGAGTTGCTTTGAATTTTACCATATACAATGCACCTATACACACAGAGCCTTGGATTCTTCCAGGAATTTTAAATAATGCACATATCTTCCTAAGGCCTGTGGAAGCAATTCAGTTCAGTAATCAGAGAATGATGATCAAGACAAAGGAAGTATGTGATTTAGGGTTAGACTCAAATTTATCAATTTCTCAAACACTTATCATTTTCACTAGTCTAGTCTTGAAGTGGATAGAGCAAAAACATAAGAAAACAAATTTTTTATTTCTTCCAACAGCCTAAATATTTCATCCAGGTTTGGGCAAACTTTTCAATTCCATCCTGTTAGGAAATACACTGTTATCTTAAATCACTTATCTGCCTATCTGTCTGATCACAGAGATTTCACATTTTCTTTCTTTCTTTTTTTCTTAGTTTTTTAATTTTTTGAGACAAGGTGGCCTTGAACTCACTAAGTAGCTCAGACTGGTCTCAAACTCCCAGTGATCATCTTGCCTCAGCCTTTGGTGTACTGGGATTACAGACATATGCCACCATGATGGCCACATTTTCATATTATCTTATAAATGTATCACTTGTATCCATATTCGTGTGCAGATTCACTGTTTTTGCTAACAAAAATAAGGAAATATTCAATTGGAGTACAATAGTTTTTTTTTTATGAACACAAAAGTATTTCATAACATCAACAATTATGATTTTTATGTACATTTCCCCTAAGGCCTCATGTGTTCATTGGTGGGACTTTGGGAGGTGATTGGAACATAGGGGAATGACACTCATCAGTGGACAAATCCGTGTAGCTACATGTGATTGACAGATGAAGCCTGACTGGAAGAGGTGAGTCGCTGAGCTCTGGCCTGGAAAGACATATCTCCCTTCTCCCTTGACCCTTTGATATGCTTCATGGCCACACTATAAGCATGCCTAATCTTTCAGACTGTGTCTCTAAATGCAAGGCTGGGACCGGCATGGAGGCTCATGGCAGTCAGCACTCACTCGGGAGGCTGAGGTAGGATGATCGTGGCAAGTTCCGGGGCCAGCCTGGCCTCTGTAGTGAGTTCAAGGAGGCCAGCCTGAGCAAAATAGGCAGGTTCCATCTCAAAACAAAACTAAACATAACACACACTACCATTCTCGGCTCCCTCTCCAGGCATAATTTTCAGGAAGGGCTGCTTCTGTAGGGCCACTCTGCTTTGGAGCCCATTAGCTAAGGACTGAAACTTCTACAAACTGTAAGCCAAAATAAACCTTTCTTCCTTTAAACTAAAGGTATGGGGTATTATGTCCCAATGAGGAGAACGTAACTAAAACATCAACCGATATTCAGAGAACAAAAGTTTGTGCAATTGTTATTTATCTTCTTACCTCTCTTTCTCACTCTCTTTCTCTTTCACTTTCTCTTTCTCTATCTCTCTGTCTCTGTTACTCTCTGTCTCTCTGTCTGTCTGTCTCTCTTCCCTTCTCCCTTTTTCCCTGTCTTCTTCTCTCCCTGTCTCTCTCTTTTTCTCTGTCTCTCCCTCTCTGCCTCCTCACACTCTCCCATTGCTTACTTTGCTGTCTCCCTCCACCATAAACTGTTGCCCCTCTGCCATGTACCCACCTGCCTTGGGGCCAGATAGTTATGGACTGAAATCTCTATAAACTGTGAGCTAAATAAACTTTTCCTTCTTTAACTTTGGGAGCTGGATATTTTGTCTCAGAAAAGTAACTAACACAAAGGTACGCACATACCTATGCAAGCATGTACACACACATAATTTGTTTTAGTTTACTTTGGAAAGATGCATGGGACTAGAATGGTTCTTCTGAATTGATGTGGAGACATTAAAACATCTAAATCTGCCTTTCTTCTCCATTAAGTCAAGAACCTTTTACATTCTATGAGTTACCAGTTTTGATGATCAACTCCAGCATAACGAAACAGTTGGTTTATGGAGCACTTTGGATAATGAAGCCATCAAGTGTGCCAGGAAAAAAAAAAAAAACTACAGATTTCTATTACTGCATATATTTTAGAAAGATAAGTTTTTTCAAGCAATATTTTTTCCTGTCAAATGTAGTATCAAATGCAGTCATAAAAGTATTGATGTGTTAGGATATTACAATATTAGAAATACAAAATTAATAAAAGTTACGCTGTTTTATTCCAGAATAACTTGGTCTAACCAAAATAATTCTACATCTTTAATGAAAAAGGCTTAACATTTTTCTTGATAATTATTGCTAAATTTTTGTAATAACCCTATTTAAGAGATCTTGAGATACATAGTAAGGAGTCTAAATTTTACCAGTGTCTTCCAGAAGAAAAATAATGATTCACACTACCCTGCCAAAAAAAAAAAAAGAAAAAGAATGATCCCCGTGTTTTGGATGATTAAAAAGACTCTGAAGTAAACTTCTATCTTTTATGAGGGGCCATCTGAGATCAGCACCTGTATGTTCTCAGTTCACCTGGGTCATGTTTGTTCATCTGTTGCTATGCAGAAAAGGGGAAGAATCTCACATAACTAAACATCATTAAATGAATCACACATAAAATGCAACAATTTGACAGATCAAAAATTTAATGAAGTTTATATCAGCCTAATGATATTTGATCCTACAGGTACATGAATATAGAACTAAAACCAGGAGTATTTTTGTGGCTGATCTTATTGATAGGGGAATATTTAAACAGTGACCAAAAAAGAAAAAAAAAATCATCCGAAGTTGCAAAACATATCTGAATTTCATCCTGTCATGGTGATGTGGGTAAAAGGGAAATCTAAATGCCATTCAATTATTGATTGTCATGGACTCCAAATCCTATCGTTTGGTAAATTGAGGCTAGAACAGGTTCCTTAAATTACATTTAAATATAAATTATTTCTTCTTTTAAGAATGAATCTAATCAATAGATGATCACAAGAAACAACAGCATTTATATGAAAAAAGAGAGAAAAGATAAATATCTACTAGTTTTCTTTTTCAGCCACTCCATGAAGTAGGAAGCCAGTGATAATCACTTATTTTGTAAAGTACATGAAGCCAATCTTGTACTGAATCTGGTTAGTACAAGATAGATTGGTAATCTACCTATCTGAATAGAGGGGCAGGAAGATATCTTCATTCCTTGAAGGGAAAATTGAGGCATTTTCTCTTACTTCTATATAGAATGTTCTGCAAAATGAAATGGAGACATCAATTCTCATGTAGGTGTATCTTGCCATACCTCATCTCAGAGATCTTCTCCATAAAAACTAAAACAGTCAGGAAATGCTGGACAAAAGGTACCAACCATCAGAGAACGATCTCCAACACGGGAATTCCAGAGCAGTGATGCAGAGTTGGAATCCATTACCCTACAGACAAAAGTTCTACTAAAGAAAAATAATGTTGACATGCTTCTTATTGCTCTCTATTGGCTGAGTATTCTTTGAAAAGAAGATCTATTTTTACTAATATATATGTTCCAGGCAATGTTTGATGAATGAATGGAGCAACCAGAGTTGATATATAATTAATTTTCTCAGTAAGAGTCATGGAGGGAGAGACATATAAAGAAAGTTACACAACCAAACATATTAAGTACAACAATTACTCATTCTGATTTGTAAACTGAAATATAGTGACATGAGATATTTGCATATTTTACTAATTACACATACATGGCTGTTATTCAACTCAATATCACAAAGTAATATGAAAAATGCAAAAGAGGAGCATCCATCAAGTACAACTCCAAGGGATTTTGAATATTAAGATTTTTTTCAAAGTTTCCAAGCTGAAGCACGTATTTAAGTAATTAGAAACATAATTTTAAGAGGGGACATCAAGACTTCCATATTTAACATGCGTGCTACAGATATTCATTCTGCCAGGTAACTAAATGTAAAGAATATCATGTACTAGGCAATGGCTAGACATCAAGGGTTTAGTGATAAATTAAACATGACTCTTAACCTCATTAAGACTACATCAAAAATAGTCATGCAAACATGAAAAACAATAGTAGGCAAACCTACGGTAAAGTGGGAAAGGGAATATAGATTATTCAGGTGAATCTTTGCATAAGATCTCAAAGATGACTGAAGTATTTACTCATGTGAACTTTGGGTATGAGGACAGATATGCAGAAAAAGGGATGTGGTATAGTGTGAATGTTGGTGCCCTCCCCAAATCCTTATATGGGCTCCTTATAGAATATCCAATGTGAAGAAGCCAGGACTCTGAGAAGTTACTAAGTCATGAGGCCTCCACTTTCCTGAGAGGGGTACATTCTCTATGAAACAGGCTCCAGGCAGTTTCATTGCTTCATTTGTTTCATTTGATGTGGCTACAGAGAAGGTGCTATTTGTGAAGAACAGACAATCCAGATTTCAAATTTTTGTCACTTTGATTTTTGACTTTCCAGGCCCTAAAACTTTGAGAAATAAATTTCCTGTATATAAATTATCCAATGTAAGATGTCCACAAGATCTAGGACATTGGGTAAGGAAATAGATTTATAATGGAGAGTAGTTAAAGGGAAAGTATGTGAAGAACACGGAACACAAAAATGCATGGTGTTTTTTGAAGGATGTGTTCTCATGTGATTAAAGAAGAATGTGCAGAATTTTTGTAAGGAAAAAGATGAGAATCTTGGAGTAACAGAGTGATGGGAATTGAAAATTTAAGGGGAGCGTCTCGCGGCCTCTGGTGCTCTCCTGCCTTCTGAGCGGTGGTAGTTCCCAGCGCAAACGCGAAAATGGACTTGCAACTCCAGGCAGAGGGAAGAAGCAACGAATGCTGGAGGTTAGAGCTTTGCGCAGTGTGCCGCTCTGGTAAGTGGCTGTGGCTTGGCAAGCCACGGCTGCCACAGAGCAAGAACCATATCGGCATTTCCTGAGATCCTCGGCTTGCCATGTTGGACCTTGGGGCGCTGGGAAAACAGGCAGCCAGTTCACCCCTCTGGTGGGCAGCTGTGAGTCTAAAACATCCATATCCCTTTCCCCACTAGCAAGTGAGAGCCAGAGATCTGAGCATGTCTTGCGAGTCTGACTATATGAGATATAGCAAATAAGGGGGATTTTCTTCTGCCGTCTCTTTGTGGGCAAATATTTTTATTTCTGTTTTGCTCAATGGTATTGCTCTATTTAATATTTTGGTCTTGTAATTTCAGTATTTCCTTTGATATTGCTCTGCCTGATTGAAGGAACAACTATTGTGAAGAAAACCAGACGTACTACTGTGCCTATTGCTGTTGTCCCGGTGGCCTGCCGCGAGGTTCTGTGCCAATTTCACTGCACTGCCTCAGTTGGCTCTGTCCTGTCTTGTTCTGCTGTATTTTACTACCTTCAAAATAAAATAAAATTAAATAAAATAAATAAATAAATAGGAAATTTAAGGTAGGTGAGAGACACACTAAAAATGCTCTTAGCTGCCATGTTGAGGAATTTGCACTCAGCACCTAGTTGCTACTACATTGACTCTCACTTTAAGACCAATGTTCTTTGCCTTTCCCTTCACAAATCTGGTCCCAAATCCTTGCTTTTTCTCTGAGGTCATGCTTAAAGTTCTCCTTTATCATCATTCCCTCCTTTTTCCTTACATTTTCTCTTAATAATTTAAAAAGCCTGATTTGTTTTACATTTACAGTAATAGAACCCTTGAGTAATCCCATCAGCTGCCAAGCTCTTCCTTTCCTACTCTTCGCTGCATGAAGACTGATTAATGATCTGCACAATTTATTAATCTCCGCTCCTCATCCCAGTTGTACTGCCAATCCGGATTCTGCTCACCTGGCCTACATTCTAGGAAAAAACATCACCACTGCTATCATCAGTGCTAAGGACAATTTTAATTTCTTCTGCCAATGGAGTCCTCAGTTGCACTTGTTAATGTCACCCACGTGTTTCTCTGTACTTGCTCTTACTTTGGTATCACAGGTTCACTTATCTTTTTACCATTTATTCTTACTCTCAAAAAGAGATTACTTTTCTATTCATGTAATGTTAATATTCTTCGGGATTTAGCTCTTACTCTAATTTTCTTGTCATTCCACACTCTTTTCATGAGTAATGCCATGATTCAATCATGGTTTAAACTGTCAAATGTATACAAAAGATAACTTTAAAATCTATCTTCCAGCTTAGTATTTTCTTCATTTTAGATTTTTATTCCCAACTTTCACCCATATCCACTTAGATATTCCACAATATTGCAAATTATCAAACTCCAAGAAGTCTGTTTGGTTTTGGAGGGAGGTGATTAACTGGGGTTTGAATTCTGAGTCTTCACATTGAGCCGCATCTCAAGTCCTCTTTCTATTATTATTTATTTTGAGACAGAGTCAACTAAGTCACTAAGTAACCTGGGATGGGCACAAATTTGCATCCTCCTGCCTCCACATCCCAGAGTGCTGGGATACAGCCATGCATCATGACACCTGGCTGTAATTAATTCTCTTAAATTTGCGCTTTCCCTTATATTCTCTCATATCCGCTCATGGCAACAAGATTCACCACATCTTGATGAAACATCATTACCTCATTTACTACATCATTCCTTGTTGTTTTAAGTCTTAATTCTTAATTTTATTCTTTTCTCTATACTGCGGCGCCCTTTTCTGTCCATGCTGCGTCCTAGTCCATCCACGCCTTGTGACAAATAATGTGAGAGAAGTGAAAGAGCTCATGGAGGAGGATTTACAAAATTCCTGTGAGACAACTACCCTGAGACACTGGACAGGCAGCCAGAGACGGGCAACTAGGACCCATATGTTACGCCACCGGCCGCCTAAGACAGGCACAGGACCAATTGCTGTCCTGCAGGCCCATGACGGGTAAGGCCTGGTTGGGTACATGT
>PVLA01011464.1:0-52908 GCA_004027455.1 Hydrochoerus hydrochaeris | reverse complement strand
AATATTCTAAAGGATATAACTGCATGTATGTTTGAGTGTGTGGAATTAATAACCATGTTGCTAAAGTTTTAGTTGGATGGATGAGCAAAACTGACTGCAGTCTCACTGTTTGGATGTCCACTTTGTGGACTTTAGTTTTGTAACTTGAACAACTGCATCTAAGAGGAAAGTATATAATTATCAACTAGTGATTTTTACTTGTTACTATTTGTTTTTTAGATTTTGTATTGTTTCTACCCTCTTTCCATTTCAAAATTTTTCCTTTAAATAAAACAATTTAAAAAAAAAAGCAAGAGGAAGAAAAGAAAGTGCTCTAAAAGAGATAACTGTATGTAACCTTAAGTGTGTAGGATTGATAACCATGTTACTAAGTTTTTGTTGAATTGGTGAATAGAACTGTTTGCAGCCTCACTGTTTGAGTGTCCACTTTGTATGCTTTAATTTTGTAACTGGAACAACTATATCCAAGAAGACAATATGTAATGTATCAAATAGTGATTTCTTACTGTTTATTTTTTTTGAAATTCTGTATTGTTTCTACCCTTTTTTCTGTTTTGCTTCTCCCCTCTTTAAATAAAAATAAATAAATAAACTATCTTCTGTAACCTGCTTGTGCACATGGGCTGGGTGCAGCACCCACCAGGTCTGAGTCCCTCGACTTCTCACAGTTTTCCCTTGCTCCATGCTGTGTGAGAAGGATGCTGTTTCTGCCAACTTAGAGACGCTTCCTCTCCATCAGAGAAGCGAAGAAGCCAAGCACATTGTAGTAGCAGGTGAAGTCCCGCAGAAGGGAGCCTCTGCCTGATATGCAGAGACCTCCAGAATCACCCCAGTTGGACTCAGAGGGCTGCAGTTCTCAGAACCCCATCGACTAGTCAGTGGCCATAAACATCCTTGGGAAGGTCTAAATACTGTGAGCAGACTGAGTGTGTCTGTAGTCTCCTCCTGCTCCCCTGTCTCTGTCTCTTTCTCATGTGCAAACACACACACCTGTGTGCACCACTGTAAAAAGCAGAAGTGTCCTTCACCAAAGCTCCAATATTTTCTGCGACTGGGGGTCTCCTGCTTAATATGTTGTTTCTGTAAAGTTCCACTGCTAAAGCCAACAGAGTTTAGCAATCACTGCAGCTGGTAGAAGAACAGAATGTGTATGGGTTTAAATTCTTCCCTTTCATCCACTGTAATGTGACAAGCATTGTCCTGGTGCTGAGTTCAGAGAGAGCTCAGACCCATATACTAGTTCTGTTCTGATCTGCATTGTTCTGTCCTCTTTTGTTTTATTCTCTGTAAAATAAATCCTTTTTAAAAAAGGAAAGAAACTGGGTGTCATCCACATTTGGAAGTAAGAGTGGACCATATTTTAAACAAACCAGCCATGCACCTGCAGTCCCAGCTGCATGGGAGGCTGAGGCAGGAAAATCACTTGATCCAGGAGTACAAGCCCAGCCTAGGGACTATACCCATCATTTGTCTCAAATACAAACAAACAAAAACAAACACAAAACCAGGCAAGTTGACTTTACATAAACTGAAACAGGCCCCTCCCTTTTTAAGTGGAAAGGCTCCAAGATGATTCTGTCTAGTGGTGATTTTTCCCTGTGCCCCTTTCCTTATCTCTCTGGCTTGAAGGAACAGCAGGTACTGGGAGAAACAGAACCTGTGTGAAGTGGTTCTGTCTGGAATGGGCCAGCCAGCTTGGTGATAAAGGCCCTGAGTGTGAGTATACCTGAATGTCCCTGTTTTATTCTTGTCTCCTTCATTCTTCCATTCAGTCGTGTGCATTGAACAAAACAGTGACAGACTAAATGTCCATTCATTCAACGCACGCACCTGGCCGAGACCCAGTACGCACACAGCCAGGCCTTTGCCCAGCAAACGTCACCCCGATGCATTTTGCCCAAAAGCACGTGCCCAGATCTGTGGCTACTCCAGGCCTCTAGATGTTTGATTTCACTTTCTATAGCACACATAGTCTAAGAAACATTGAATATCCATTTTATTTGCAGATTTTCTGCTGAAATATCTCCATGGGGGTCTGATGGTTTAGCAAGCTGACGCGCCACTCAGATCTTCTGCTAAAAATGATTAGCAAGCTGGGTCACGACTTCAGCTGTGATTTCTCTCACTAATAATTTGATGCAAGCACTTGTTTTTATCTCAGACTTCTGAGCAAACGGCACCTAATTTTGTAAAGGTGACTAGATACACTTGGGCATCATTTCAAAATGAATTTAAACTGAAAGATAAAATAATTTTGTACACACATGTCAAGAGTTTCTAAAAGCAAAGAGGGAGAATGGGACTCGCATGTCTTGGAATGACACAGCGCAGCTGCTGCTGGCATCTGTACAGCCAGCTGTTAGCTCTCAATTCAGCGATGTCTTTTGCTATGCATGGAGAGCCCTGCTTAGTCGCCTCTGGTGAAAAAAGGGCACAGTCAGCATAAGTGCTGGGTAAGCGCCACAGCTTGATCTGTGAGAAAAGGAAAAGCAACTCACTTAAAATACAAGTCTTTCGTATTTTTTCTCAAAATCTGGTACAACTCAACTCATACTGTGGCTGAAGTATAAAGGAATGCATGTGGGAGTCCCTGCCCCATTTGCTTTCTCCATCTCCTCAGGCCTGAAACACATCTCCTTCTGCCCCCCGTCCTCCCCCTCCATCTCTCTGTACCCTCTGAAGACTCCACACCTGGAAACACAGCAAGTGTTCCCGTACGCTGTGACATTCCTGAGGCACCATCACCCAAAGTCACAGGCAAGTCCCATGGTTTCTTCACAAGGCTGCTGTGCTGTTGTCCTGTTGTGCAGATAAGGAAACTGAGTCCTGGGATGGCCATCACCAGTTCGGTGACTTGTCCTTGGGAGGATGTGGCAGACTTGGGGTGGGGACCAGAAAGTTTGACACCTGCTTCTGAGGGGCCTCTGCACAAGGGTGTGCCCTGTCTAAGGGCTGTGACCTCAAAGTCCAAGCTCTCTGGGGTAACTTGCTCTCTGAGTCTCTGAAAATGCAAATATCCCCAAGTAGGGGAACATGGAGATTTAATTTGCACTAAGTTGTTGCTGATTTGCTCAATTCTTCCTCAGAACAGAGGCTCCCAGTACAGCCCGGAAAGGGTCCTGAGCACTAAAGCAAGAGAGCTGGGCAGTGAAAAAGAGTGAACTTAAATGGCTCAGCTCTTTCTGGAACAGTGGCAGTTCTGGGACAGAGCACCCAGGATCCTGTTCTCCAGAACATCTCCACCCTGGGAGTTGTGAGAACCGAATCTCTTTGTGGTAGAGTTCAGGACCTGGGCGTAAGGAAACCTGGGATCCCTGGCATCTCCTGGAGGCCCTGGGTTGCTGGTTCATTCCACCTGGGCTGCAGATGGAGCCAGACAAGACAGGTCCTATGCACCAACCCATCCCAAGGGCTATTTGGAGCTCTTTAATTGTGGCAGCTGGAAGTGACAACCTCATTTACCTTCCCAGTTACCCTATGACTGAGGCTATGAAGCGCTGCAAGGGCTGGTTTGACTTCCTGCTTATTCTGTAAGAGAAATTTGAATGCAATAGAAAATTAGCAGAAATTTGAAAATCAATTAATAGCCTCTTGCAATATTGAGGATGGAAATGCTCATCCTGCCTGTCACGTAGTTAGGCTGCTGAACTCAGTCAGCCTTGACTGTCTGTGTCCAGCTGCTTCTCCCAGATGCCAGGTAACCTGACCCCGCGTCAACTTGCAGCGGCAATGTCTGTGTTTTTCCACCTAAAAATGTATTGTTTTTTCAACATGTTTCAAGGACTTTCTACCTAGGACAGACTAGCCCAGTCAAGGGCACAATTAATTCTACCCACTCCATTCAACACCCTCTCCCAGAATTTTCCTGCCTTAGGGTAAACATTTACTTTCCTTTTAAGTAATACTGCCTAGAACACATCTGCCTGACCACATATGACTCTTCAGGTAACCAATTATATAAAAACCTGCTATCAGCTTATATATTTCCTGCTTGAAAATTCTATATAAGCTAAGCTCAAAGGTGACGCAGGGTTGATGATTTGGAACTGAATTTCCTGCCAGCCCCTCTGTAAGTAAAGTTTGCCTTCCAACTCCTTGGTGCAAAATGTCTTCCTTCCTGCCCTGGTACCAGGTTTCTGCAACAGCTTGACATGTGGAGGTATATATTCTTTGTGCTCCCGTTTCCCTTTGATTGGAGAGGGTTGCTGACTAACCCAATGATAACATATTGTGATAATTTCAGTGTCAGTGCCGAGTATTCCATGTCCAGTGCACACAAGGCATTAGCAATTCCAGAATAGAAGAGGTGGGTTCTGGGAGCCTGTCTTCCCTACTCCTCAAATGAGCATGGTCCTGCCCCTCCCAGCACAGAGGGGTGAGAGGGAGCAGATAAGGGGTCAAGTCCTTGCACCTGAACCCACAGATGCTGTAGAAACTGCTGCATCATTGAGATGATACCAAGCCCTCCTGCCCTGCTCCTCATATTAGAAAAAGGCAAGGATTTCAAGGCAGCCACGTCAGTTTCCCAGGTCATCAGAACTGCCTGCTTAGAAGAAAGCCAATCCCAGTGTAGGGTGGCTGTTATGGTTTATATACAGATGTCCCCACCACCAAAGTCTCATGCACTTACTGGAGGGGCTCGTAGGAGGTGGTAGGATCATGGGTGTGAGATACTGGGATTGAGGGTGGGTGATAATTGTATCAATCCGTTGATTGGTTTAGCATAGTTCTGGGTGTGGATTATAGGAAAGCCCATCCTGGTTGTGGGTGGCACCAACTAATAGATTTGTAGCCTGGATGGAATAAAGAAAGAAAGAGAGGTTCGCTTCTGCTACTTCCTGCCTGCCCTGCCATGGACTGTTTCTCTTCTGCCTTGCCCCTCTGCCATCCTGCCTTTCCTTTGAACCAACTGACTATGGACTGAAATCTCTACAAAACAAACCTTTTCTCCTTTAACTTGTGGGCAATGAAAACATAACCAAGACCATGGTGCTGGACAGAAGGGGACCATGTCCCTGCAACAGTAGCCAAGGCTCCTTGTCATGTAATCTCACTATGGAACAGAGTATTTGACAATGTACCTCCTCAGGAAACCCAGGGAGTATGAACTGTCACTAGAAGGTGATTCCATATATGAAAGTAAGAGTTCAGCATATGCTTTGGTCAGTCATGGTCATATAACAAAATACCTTAGACTGGGTAGTTTATAAATAGTAGAAATTTATTTCTCACCATCATAGAAGCTGGGTAATCAAAGGTCAAGGCACCACTGTCTGCCTCATAGTTGGCACCTCTTGCAGTCTCACATGGCAAAAGAAGGGGTGGTACTGTGTTTTCACAAGACACGAAGTGTGGGATACAGAGAAGAGAACCAGATAGGCTCCTCATGCCTTTATAAGGCTTCTGATCCATTCGCGTGAGTGGCGCCCTCCTGACTCACATGCATCTTCCAGGTCCCACCTCTCACCATTACTGCATCTGGAATTTAGTTTCCCCCTGAAAAGAATCGGAGGGATCCAAACCCTTACACCTCAGCAAGGTACTAACCAACCTTGCAAATCTTGGTCAAGGTATAATTCCATTTGAGGAAGTAAACCTATTTTATATATGAAGGTACATGTCTATGTGCTCCCATTTCCCTTTGAGCCAAAAGGGAAAGCAATTGAAAAACTCCTCATCTAAGCCACTGAGGCTGTCAGAGAGACATGCTGGATACTGAGGAAGATACGAGCGGTAACCTGGGTGCAGTGGGGCACTCCTGTAACCCTAGAACTCTGAAAGGCTGAGGCAGGAGGAAGCAACTTCAAGCCCAGGCTGGGCAACTTATTGAAATCTTGTCTCAAGATAAAAACTTTTAAAAAGAACTGGGGATATAGCTCAATATGAAGGCCTTTGGTTTAATTCCCAGGTGGTAGAGGAGTATGAACAATTAAAAAATTAGATTTATTGACGGTCTTCTGTGTACAGAGCATCAGTTTAAGAGATTTTTATTCATCTTATTTAATCTTCAGAATAACCCGATATGATGTTATCTTTCCCTTGTTCTTTTTTTAATTGTGAGGAATAATGAAATAGGTGTGTAAGTTTGAAACAGTAAGAAATTTGCCTGTGATGTCACAGCAAGTATGGCCCCAGGACCCACAGTGCTTCTGCCTGGATCCAAGTCTAGCTCCTAACCGGCTCACTGAAGAATAGCCTGTGTCACAGCAAAGAAGAGAAGCCCCTCAGCTGTGAGGGTAGGTCTGAGGAGAATGACAGTCTCATTACAATTTGGCCAAGAATTTCCTTGCAAGTATAGTATTAAAACTGTTAAGTGTGAAATTCCCCCAGTATTCCAACAACAGGCTTTCAGGACAATACCCTGTTCAAATATCTCCTTCTTGATTCGTCAGAAGCTTTGTGGAGGAAGAATTCTTTCTCCTGCTTCACTCAGCAGCCCTAGGTGTGTTTGGGGAAGCCTTCGAGAAAGTGGTGGTGCAGGACTAAGGAGAAGCAGAACATTTCTGAGATTCACAAGAGTGCCAACTCTTCTCAAATTAGGTGTTATGGTTTATGTGTGGATGTCCCCTCCAAAGCCTCATACAGTCATGGGGTTGTGGGGCTTTTTGGAGACAGCTGAATCTGGAGTCTTCAACTGGTTCATGGTCCAATGATGGGATTAAGAGTGTGACCACTACATCGAAAGGACCTGGCTCTGTACCTCCAGGTGGCCTGGTGGAGGTAGGTATGTTTCAGCTGGTGGTGAGAGCTCTTCCTAGACACTTCTCTACAGACCCCAGGGACACATGTGTGTGCTTTTCCCAGAGCCATGCAGAGATGGCCTGGAAGTAAGATCCCTGGGCATCTCATGGGCTCCTATAAAGACAGAATGAGCTGATGCCAGCGGCTGACAAGAGCGGTGCTGGGCACACAAACTGTGACCAGTGTTCGTGGCTGTTAATGCCAAACCCACCCCCCACCCAGGCCTGTTCAGTTTACTGATGGGGAAGCTGAGAGCCTGAAAGGTAAGGTGACCTTCTCAGGGTCACACAGAAACTCACAGCAGGGTTGGAAGCAGTATGTGGTTCTTTTAATAGTTTGCTCATTTATACAACCGTCCTTTGCTAAGTTCCTCATTCCATGCCAGACCCGGAAAGAAGACACAAAAGCGGAAAGACAGAGGAAAGCCCAGCGGGAGCTTCGTGTTTATGCAAAGGGAAAATGTGACCTGTATGCGTCACATGGATGACAGCTGCCTGAGGTCTAAAGGTGGTTTTTCAAGAATGCAAGTAGTTTTGAAATTTCCACTAAATAAAGTCAACAGGAGTGATTCCTGATTACCAATTTATTAAAATTATTTTAAAATATTTTAAATTATGTAGACATTTATGGAGCATTTACACAGTTCATCTCTTACTCAAGCATTTTGTTTAAAAGGTGGTTGCACACATGGGCCACATCCCAGCAAGGGTAGAAACCCCTCCGCACCCCCAGATGCACCCTGTTCCTCCCACACCATTTGCTCCATTTTAAAGGCCCCCCATACTAGCATATTGGAGACCAGCTTTCTGCTCTTGAGTAACCCTGCTTGCCTTCTTTCCTTCCTCCATTTCTCCCTTCCTTCCTTCCCTCCTTCTTTCCTTCCTTCTTTCTTTCTGCCTCTCTCTTTGCTTCTCTACTTCATTAGGAGCACCCCATTAGTGAACAAGGACCTCAAGTAATCAGAATCACCCTAGAAACACTATTATACCTTTTGTTGATGGGGACTAGCCAGATGTGGATCTGGGAAGCTCAATTTGTCTAAAATCAGTAACAAGGAGACTTGGTGAGGTGCGGGAGAAGTTGAGGCATTTGAAGCCCACTGATTTCCTGGACACCCATGGATAGTACAGGGATGTCAATTGTGTCAGGAAGGCAGGATTGAAAGTGTTTCTTCTTTCTCTGCTGTGAGCTCACCCAGGGTCCTACCGGTGCCTGAATTTAGAAACTGTCTTTTTCTAGAATTTCAGATGAGCAACTATAATTGACTTAGTATAAAGCCATGTAAAGACCACAAGCCTGCAGTCATTCGTCCATTTATTCTTTCCCCCTGATAAGGATCCCTTATTAGGCATCAGGTGTCCGCAGGTGTGAGGAACAGAGGACACGGATTTCCCTGACAGGCAAGCCCAGGCCGAGGAGCAGCTGCAACCTCCCCAGCTCCTCCAACCACGCGCGCCACAGCCCTGAGGGTGCCGTGACCCTGCCACTCCCTGTGTTGCCACCAGGACCTCTGCCCACCTTCAGTCCTCGCTCCTAATAACCTGACCCATCCCCCAGACCCCGCTCACCACGCTGCGCTTCACGAGGGTCAATGAGCTAATGGTGTGGATAGTGCTCTGTGCCCAGGGAGGTCCTGGGAGCACGGCGGAGTGCTCCACTGTGCACGTGCTGGCCAGTGTCTCCAGGGCCGGAGATCCAGGCTGTGGTCCTTGTGATGCTGGCGGCCCCAGACACGCAGTCTCCCTGCAGCTTCATCTGTTTATGTATTTTAGGGGGAACCAGCGGCTGTGTCACTATTTACACATGTGGCAGAGTCTAGGAAACACAAGGGGAAGGAGATGTGGCCACAGCATGAAAATAACCCTCAAAAGCACTCTTCCTGCTCCTCAGCTGTGGCAGGTACAGCTTGCAAAACCTCCTATAGCACTTGCAAGGGTGAGTCTCTTGCTGCTTTGTGTTCTGCTCGTTCAGATGCAAAGCTGTGTCTTAGGAGTGCTTGTGTCACTGGCATGTCTGCCCCTAACTCATTGATAATCTACCAGGAGTGAACTTCCTGCAGGGGGACCCCCTGGCTCTGGCCTGGGCTGTCCTGAAAGAGACGCGGTCACACCACAGCAACACGGTGGGCAAAGGACTCCTGGATTAAGGCATGGGAATATTTCAGTTCCTCAAGAATTTAGTCTTTTCTTTCTGCATTCCTGGGGATTAAACCCAGGTTTACTGCACTGAGCTACATCCCCAACCCTTTTATATAGTTTTCTTTTGTTTTGTTTTGTTCTGTTTTGTTTTGTGACAGGGTCTCAGTCATTAAGTTGCCCAGGCTAAGCTCAAACTCGCGATCCTCCTGCCTCAACCTCACAAACTAAGCATGTCCTTCAGGAGTGCCCACACTTCAAGTTGGCACAGAAACCGGAACTAGCCAAGGGACAGGAGCATAACAGGAATGGGAAATGGACCCAAAAGGCAGGAGTCAGGAACGTGGGAGACAGAGGGGCCTAGGAAAGCTCAGGCACAGTGACCTGGCACCTTGCTGGGAATAAAGCCATGATGCCCACTCCCTCTTCTGACATGGGGCAGCCAGGTAAGGGCGCCTGCAGGAAAGGCCAGAATCAGCCAGGGGACAGCTGTCCTTGAATAACTCCTGGTTTTCTACCCACTGACCCTGCCCCTACTTGGAGGCCCAGCTTTCCCTGCAGAGGACAATTTCTGTGTTCATGGGCCCCTGGGTCCCTCATTTCTCCAGGGTATCATCAGAACCTGTAGCCTTTCCTCCAAAACAGTCTGTTTCAGTTACTGTTTTTGTTGCTGTGGTTGCTGCAGAGACAAAATATCTGACACCCAAAGTTCAAGGGGAAAAGCTTTATTTAGCTCACAGTTTGTGGAGGTTTTAGTCCATAACTGGCTGGCTCCAAGGCAGGGTGGCAACCATGCCTGGAAGCAGGAGACAGCAAAAGCAACAAGAGAGGAAGGGGAGAGAGCTTCTTTCTGCTCCTTTTATTTTATCCAGACTGCTGGGATAAGGGCAGTGCCAATCCAGTCAGTGGACTGATCCAGCAATCACCCTCCTCCTTAATCCCAGCACCCTTCATCCTGGCATTGAACCATGAATACTAAAAAACCCGACCTAAACATGCATGAGGTTTTGTGGGAAGGAGACAGCTAGACACAAAACATAATGCAGCCCTTGAATTTCTTTTCCCTGAAAAGAGGAATGGAGCCCGGACCATGACTGTGTCATTCAGCTTACTCTGGGCAAGAGGTGCAGGGAGCCAGCCTGGCCATGCAGTTTCTGCTGCATGACCAACCTGGGCAGACCTCATCTCATGGCCCAAACACACTCTCCTTCTCTTTACTAGCTGAATATTGAACTCCAACTATCAGAGTCCATGTTTTGTTCAAGTTCAACTGGCCTGGGCCTTTAATCTATGGTTCTTCTCCCATATTGATTGTTATGTACTGGTAAATGGTTATGAGAACTCTAATTTTGCTCCCCTAAATGTTCTTATTCCTCTGTATTTGGGTGAATATGAAAAATGATCATTTGCTTGCTTTCTTGGATTTTCAGTTCACTTGATGGGTTTGAATATCTGGACTGCTCAGCTAGAGGGGTGAAGTGAGACCCTTGGGACTGTCCCCTCTAATAAACATGTCTTTTAGAATAGAAGCGAACCTTTTGAGAGCAGGTAACAAAAGGAATAGGCTGGAAAAGTGGGTGCCCGGCACAGGGCCAGGCACTGGGGAGAGATTATTGGAAAGCAGAATCCCGGCTATGGTGGATTTGAGAATAAACTCAAAGTTCTTAACATATTTCCCTTTGGAAATCTGTGGAAAGCTATGAACACTTTCCCAGAAAATACACACACTTAGAACTCTGCATGGAATCCTCAGCACTTGTGCTGTTCCCTATTTTGGAAACCTATAGCTGGGCTCTGGTTTCAAAAGCTCCCAATTTATTTTATTTTTATTTTTTTAAAAAAAGAAAAATACTAAACAACAAAACCAATGATCAGGAGCTAAATTAAACACTGCATGTGTGACCATGCCTAAACTGACTCTAAATGCTAAAATAATGTTATTTAAAAGGTGATTAACACTGATGCTACCTTTATTTTTTTTAATTGTTTGTGATGTTCATTATGTTTAATTCATATGCCAAACTGTTTTCTGATGAAGACAGCATTGTGCTTTATGCAAGAATGGAAACCTCAAAATAATCATCATAAAGCTTCTAAGACTTATGAGAGAATAAACTAGGATGGTCCACAGATATTAAGATGAAATGCACAGCGTTGGAATTATAAATGTTTAGAGCGGCCCAGACTAGAAGACAAGCCCAAACCACCATTTGAAGAATGAAATATGATATGGTCCAAAATGTATCCTTAAAGTTTTATCTCAACCCTCAGTCTGAATAGTGAGGATTGATCTTCAGTTCAGTCCAGCCACTAGAACTTGACTGTGCAGTTTTCCGTTGTATTTATTATACAGAGTATGTACATTCTAGAAGGTTCTTTTAGTGCTACACTGCTGTACTTTTTGTCCCAGCAATTTGAGGGCGTGCAAATTCCACAAAGTCATCAATAAGAACAGGCCATGCTCCTTCTTCATCACAATTAGACATGTCATCTGCAGTCATTATACTGAAGTCTAAAAGAAGATTCCAAGTATCTTTTGGTATTGATCTTTTATAATGTTCCAACAAAAATTTATTCCTTAAGTCTAAGAATTTAAATCTTCCATTAAGCACTAAATTCCAGTAAGCAATGGCCATTTCTAGATATAATCCTTTTTGTCCTGGATTCTTTGCAAAATTAAAAGTAAACTGGTAAAAATCCTTAAATCATCCAGGTTCTTTCAATTCTTGTTCCATCTTGGGTATTTGAACCTTTAGCTTTTCTATGCCATCGCATCCTAATTCTATCATGCTGTCCACGAACTCCTGCTTGGAGAACTCACATTGTGTTGCTGCTCTGAACTTCCATGCAATGATCAAAACACTACTGCTGGCTGGATCAAGTGCTTGGTCATCACAGAACTGCTGTATGCCATCTATTCCAATTTTATTTTCATCTTGAGGATCTTTGTATCTATTGTATAGTTGTTCTAACTTTTTCCTGTCCAATGATCCTTTTACACTCTCTCATATATAAAGTTCAGGATTTTGGAAAAAATTATCTGTTGCAACATCTAACTTCCAGTCATTTTGAGAAAGACAGCTTACTGCAGTTTTTTCACTAGATTGTGTGAACTTTATCCTTCTGTGATGATTTCAACTCATTCATGTTGGTGTCCTCCAGGCCTCTCCCCTCTTCCTCCAGCCCCGCAGCGAATGGACGGCGGCGGCGGTGGCTCCTCTCTAATGCTACCTTTAAAAACGTGACCCAAGGGGTGAGTGATGCAGGCCAGCCTTTCCCAGATCCTTTGACACCAGAGACTCAAGACAGCACACTGGGTTCTCGCCTGCACCCCAACTGACACCACCATTCCCTGTCTCTACAGTCACCATCACTCCTAGGATGACCTAACTTGGATTCCTCATGTGGACACCAAACTCGATCATCTGCGTGTGGTTCTCTGGTTTGGGGAGAAAAATACCAGGAAGTCAGGGAATCATCATGGAGGCTGTGTGCAGTTTTGTTGAGAATGGACTGGAATTCTTGCAAGAGTTGTACAGAAAAGCAACTAAGTCTGGAGAAGAAGAAAATCAGAAAAACTAGAAACAGTTTCTCAATAACTGTGATTTTGTTTTTAATAGAAAGTAAAAATTTAAGTTAAAATTTAACATCATCATCTGTTTAAATCTTAAAGTTATAGCATTCTTAATTTATTTCCTGTAGCCAATTGCCTAGATCCACTGCCAGGTCCCACAGATACAGAGCTTTGCAGACAGGAGCACAGCGGACTCTCTCTGAGGACGCGGTCCTCAGAGAACTCCATCTGGAAGGGATCGTGGGGGCCACCATAGCGGTGCTTCTGCAGATGAAGACAACCAAGCTCAGGAAAAGGGGAGATCGTTTGCCAAAGATAACACAGCTAATCAGAGGCTGCATTACCACCAGAACCCAGGGTTGCTGGCTTTTCAAGAACATAATCATATTAATAAGAATTTGCCATTGTCTTGTTTTGAAGTCCTTTACCACATTCACTGTTTCGTTTTTATTGTTTCTATTCTATTCTGTTGTTTGATAGTAGAAGCTTAATAAGTATTTGATAGAGGAGTACAATAATCTCCCCAAGAAAGTGGTAAAGGGCTTACTCGAGGGAATAATAGCTAAGTTTTGGGAAGAAGTACAAGAAAAAAAAAAAGCAGAAGGGAACCAATGGGATCATGAAATTCAGAGCAGAGACTGGGACAGATTGTGGAGTGTTATGTGGCTGACCCAGGGGGCTGGGTTCCCCTTTCTAACCTTGAACGCCACCCTAGTACCTCTGGACACATCGCAGAGCCAGATAGCATCAGAGGGGTGAGAGGATGGCCCCAACACGTGCAGTTACCCAGGCAGGGGGAGAAAAGACTGGGAACACTTGGTGAGACAGAATTTCCGACACACGGAGCTCCCGGGGCTTGCAGGTGTGGGCCTCTGAAATCTGTCTGCAGGGCTTGGCAGTGGTGCGGTGCCCTCCGTGCGCTGCTACGGATGCATCCATTAGAAACTGACATGATTTGCTTACTAAGTTTCTGTTTAATTTGCATCTTAATGTCCTATCATTAGGATATAAATATGGGCAGAGGGAATTGAGTAATTTAGAAATTCCCTCTGGGGGTTTGGTAGCTCAGGACTGTGAGCACAGAAGGCTGCCGCTTGGAAATGGGGGGCTCTGGGCAGATCCCCACCTGAGAGGGGGAGGGGCCCACCCGAGGCAGCATCACCCCTGAAGGTCTGTTAGCCACGAGTGCCCACAGCAGAGGTCAGCGCTCAGCAAGGCCCATACTCTGTATCTCCAAGAAGCCCCTGTAGTGAGGGTGGGTACTGCCCATGGAGGTCCCTACAGAGCTTTGCTTTACAACACCTGTGTGTGATCTGAGCCCTTACATGCTGAAGAAGAGAAGAAAAACCAAGGCAGCCAAGCAGCCAATGTGGTTTTCAAGACCTCAAGCAGTACTCCTGTCCAGCCCAGGATAGACACAGACTGGAGTTCTGGCCACTGTGATCCCAGGATGGTGCTCCCCTCAGGCTGAGGAAGGTCAAGCTTGGAAATCTGGCAACCCCACTGGGAAGAAAAGAGCTCTCCTTTGGGTGGAGCTGCTGAGCCAGAGGAGGTGGGCCTGGGGCTTCCATGGTTACTATCCTACCTGCTCAAGACAGAAGCCAATACCAAGAAAGCACAGAGCTGAGCAATGCAGAGATGCAGATTTCCAGGTGGAGTTGGAGACACTGGACTGAGCTATACCTGAAGAGTCTCCAGACATGGAGATGGTATATTCCTTCTCTTCTCCGACTGCTTTGATTTGTGCATACCTGACAGACTGACTCACTGTGACCTAAAAGCCATTCCAGAGCCCTAACCCTCTCCACTAGCTTCAAGAGCTGGGAGGTAGGTAAACACTCTCTGGATCTTATTTCTAAGGAGACTATGATTACACTGCTTTAGTCCTCTAAAAGCACTTTTAATGTGTTCATCTTTAATATTTTGAATTTCCATCCCGTGTTGGATATGACAGTGCTGCATAAACTAAAAGTTCTGGAGCAGTTTTCATTCACATGACATCTATGATAGAGCTTCATATTTTTGATGTAGGTAATCAAACTTTTCCACTTAAGAGACTGAGGTGATCTATGTGTTTATCTTTGGAAAGTATGTGGAGAATTTTGCAGCATTCCAAGTATTTTTCATCTTGACCCCACATACAAGATTTATGTTCCCCTTCACAGATGATGACAGAGCCAATAAATTAGACGTGCAGACAGCCTCTCAGTAAAGGGACTATTTTTCTACAGCTAACAGTCCTTTTTAGATACTAATAAGCTTACTTAGAGTTAATCATCTTCTCACAGGTAGAACTGTCCCCTAAAGAATATTAGCCCTCAGGAAAATTAACCGTATTAAAAAATGTTTTCTACCTTATGTTTAAATTCTTAAGTGAAAACATTTATGAAGCAAACAGACCCCACAGCAATCCTTGGTTAGCAAAGTGGTACAGAAATTCTGGAAACACAAAGACTTGCACAAATCCTTCTCAACAACCACAGGAGAAATCACAACTGTTTTATGACCTTCAGGAGGTTGTTTTTTTTTTTTTTTTGATGTTTTGGAAATAGATTAAAATCTATCTTTATGTCAGTTACAAATGCATGAAGAAATAAAGTACTAAAACTAACATTTATCACAGTATAATTTAAAAACCCTATAAACTCCACAAATTAAAGTGCCTTGTTTATTGGTAAAGAAATTGTCTCAAGAATAGTTTGAATAGTGCTTTTTTTTTTGTCTCCACCATATAATTTACAATGTGGAGGTGGCATCTTTTCTCTACCTTGGTGAATTTTTGTAGACATATCCCCCACCTAAGTAGACACAAAAATGCCTGGATGCGCAAGTCCCTTATAGAAAATTTGCAATAACTTATGCATATCTTTACACATATTTTAAACCATCTCTAAATTATTTACAGTATATTAAATTATAGTATATCTACATTATTTATTATCATATATTAGTACAATGTGAATGCTATGTAAATAGTTGTATGTTATAATGCTTAGGGAATACTGAAATGGGAAAAAAAAATTTAAATTGAGAATTGGTCGAATCTGCCTTTCCAAACCCACAGAAAGGAAGGACCCACAGTACTTTTTAAGTTTGGATCTGCTTACAGCACTTTACCATTTACTCTGTGAATGGTGCAAAATGATTCCTAAAGTTCTTTTACCGTGAATACTTGGCTGGCACCACTTTCCTCAGGGTGTCTTAAGTGGAGCAGGTGGGTACCTGCTGGGATCCTGCCCACAAATCAAGTCACACAGTGCCCACAGCATCATACAGTGCACTTCTGCTCCGAGGAGAGATGTTTGAGCACTCAGAGCTGGAAGCCCAGTCAGGGTTAAGCATCGTAGCTTTCGTGCACCCTCTCTGTCTTCTCTAGGCTGCCTTCTCACTGTGTTTCCATGATTATTCAGTGACTTTGTCTTCCGAGAAATACTGTTCCCTGTTTTATAAACAGCTACTGAAGTTCCAAAGAGTGACTTTGTGGCCAGGACTCCCAGGATCCTCACAACCCACCTCCTCTTTCTGACACTCTCCCTCTCCTGGACATTACACCTGGGCGGACCAATGGACTGTGACAAAGGGGCATGTCCCTTGGGCATTAGGAAAGGGGTATCTTCTCTGGTCTCCCCTCCTTCCCTTCTCCAGTGACCTTAGGGACCAAGCAGGGGCACCATGGAAGAAGTCCGAGTCTCCAAGCCACCTTTTGGAGATCCACTCAGACTGCTTTGAATTGCAACCAGAGTGACATATATTTGCCCCTGAGACTGTAGGTCTTTTTGTTATAGCAACTAAAGCAGGAGTGACCAATGACAGTATCTGCTCAAAACCATGCAGCTGGTCAAGCTGGTCAGTAACTATGGCAGACCAGGGAGATGAGTCTCTCTCTCTCTCTCTCTCTCTCTCTCTCTCTCTCTCTCTCTCTCTCATAATGGCCTAACTGGACTAGCCTAGAATTAGAGAGTTGGACAGATCCAATGAAGAGGTGCCATGAATTGCACAGCAAAATAATTAAGAATTGCTTTCTAAACCCACCCACTCTTAGCTGTTCTTCCACACCATTCTTGGTGAGTGTAGCTTTTCTATTTGATTCACATCAAATATATTGAGATTTTCACCCTATTGTAAATTAGCAAAAGTACAGTACTGAGGTCTGTTAACCTTCCTTAACCCATAGGGAGAAAATGAACCTTTTCTTTCTTCTTTTCTTTTCTTTTCTTTTATTTTATTTTTCCCCAGAGGATGCAATATGAAGGAATTGAGGCTAACATTTAAAAGCTAAGGAACTTGTTATACCCAGCCTGATGTAATTTTCAAGCTTCCACGGTGAGGGAACTCTTAGAAAGTGCTTGCATGTGGATCGCACGTGTCCTCAGGATGAGACATTGCCGTACATTGTTTTGTGCAACAGGAGAAGGGAAGGAGAAATTGCATTTCAGAAGGGAGCAGAAAACACATGAGACAGACACACATATGAGATGGCAAAAAACTGAAAACGCCCATCACAATTTACGCATTTAACTGTTAGCCATTTTTACCAATATCTCAAGTTTTAATCTTTGCTGTTCCTGTGAGTTTTGCAGCAGTTTTGATTCACATTTCTAATTATTCCTATTATTTCACTGGCCAGCCTCATGGCCCTTTTTCTAAGGTACAGTTAAAATCTTCTCCTACTTCTCTGTTAACTATCCTTCGGCTGCTGACATGGAGGTGTGTGTTCTACCAAGTAACCTGGATTTTAATCCATCATAAATTGCATTTCACTTTCCTGGTAGTGACTTCCAATGAGCAGTTCTGAATTTTTTTTTATTTAAAGAGAGGGGAAAAATAAAGCAAAACAGAAAAAAAAGGGTAGAAACAATATGGAATTTTAAAAAATGAACAGTAACAAATCACTAGTTGATAATTACATATTGTGTTCTTGGATGTAGTTGTTCAAGTTACAAAAATTAAAGCATACAAAGTAGACATTCAAACAGTGAGGCTGCAGATAGTTCTGTTCTCTGATCCAACAAAAATTTAGCAACATAATTATCAATCTACACCCTTAAATATACATGCAGTTATATCCTTTAGAGCACCTGCTTTTCCTCCTTTTGCTTTTTAAGTCCATTATCTGTTTTGTCATATCATGTTTCAGGTTGCTCAGTACTTTACTGATTTGTTTTGTTGTTGTTATTTACTTTTTTTATTTTTTCTTCTTATTTATTTATTTATCTTGAAGGTAGTAAAATACAGCAGAACAAGACAGGACACAGCCAACTGAGGCAGTGCAGTGAAATTGGTACAGAACCTCACAGTAGGTTACTGGGATAACAGCAATAGGCACAATAGTACATCTGGTTTTCTTCACAATAGTTGTTCCTTCAATCAGGTAGAGCAATATCGAAGGAAATACCGAAATTATAAAAACAGAGTATTGAATAGAGCAATACCATTGATCAGAACAGAGCAAAACAGAGATAAAAATATTTGCCTTCAAAGAGATGGCAGAAGAAAATCCCCCTTATTTGCTATATTGCCTATAGTCAAACTCGCAAGACATGCTCAGATCTCAGGCTCTCACTTGCTAGTGGGGTGGTGGTGGTGGATGCTTGATTCTTAGCCCGCGCCCCAGTAGGCTCACAGCCGCCCACCAGAGGGGTGAACTGGCTCTCCGTTTTCCCAGCGCCCCAAGGTCCAACACGGGGCATCGGGGTCTCAGGAAACGCTGATACGGTTCTCGCCCTGGGACAGCCGCGGCTTGCCAGGCCACAGCCACTTACCAGAGCAGCATGCTGGTGGCTGCCTGTTTTCCCAGCACCCCAAGGTCCGGGTTCCGAAATTTTAAGCAGTTCAAATATATAAAAATTCTTCACCATGAGCTGTATGGTTTTAGTGTTTTACATAGAAAGTTTTCTCTGATATTATAAAAATATTCTCCTTTGTTGCTTTCTGATGTTTCCTCTGTAGATAAACTTTAGCTATGAACTGTGTTTTTTAAACATTTATGGAAATATTAAAGATTTTTTTAGAGGTGCTTTATTTGTTGTTTGGTGAATTATGTTTCTAGAAGTTTGTCCATTTGGAACAAGTTTGAAATGACTGGCATGGATGTATCTAATCATCACATTTGCTTATTATGTTTGAATTTCTGTTTCCACTATAATTGCTGTCACCACTTTTTTAAAAATTAGATTTATTTATGCCATGTATCTTTTTTTTTCTTGGTCCATAGTGCTAAAGGTTTATTTTTAAAAAATCAACCTCCGGCTCTCTTGGTTCGCTCTATTAGACGCTTGGTTTCTAATTCATCACCTCTTGTTAGCATCATTTTTATTAAATTAGTGTTTATTCAGCTCCTCAGTCTCCAACATCGTGACAAAGATGATAATTTGAGATATAGTTTAACCATTTAAAGCTATGAATTTTTGTCTTGAAAGTACTTTGGCTGTACTCCACAAGTTTTGGTATGGATTACTGTCATCATTTGACAATATTTCCTAATGATTTCTTATATCACCAGTAAGTATTCAGATGTATGTTTCTTAATATCCAAAATATTAGGCCTTCCTTGTGAACCTTGTGTTATTTTTAACCGAATTGCATTTTGGCCAGAGAATGTGAATTTGTAATTACTTGCTCTGTGATCAAGGGTGAGTTCAGTTTTATGAGTTCTGTGCGTGTTTAGCGCATGGAATAATGGTCTTCCAAAAATGTCTCTATCCTCCTGCCCACGACACTTAAGATTGAGCTTAAGATTGCAGACCATCCTTGAAACGGAGAGAATATCTCAGATTATCCAGGTGGGCCCTATCTGTATACATGGAGCTGAGAAACTCACAGGCCAACAGCCAGACCCACGAGGGCACTTCAGTCCTACAATAGCAAGGACTGAATTCTGCCAACAACCTGAAAGAGTCCAGAAGCAGATGAGTTTTCTCTAGTGAAAACTTGGCTTTGGCCAGTAAGACCTGTATGAACTTCCGATGTATAAAACTGTTAGTAGTAAATTTGCTGGGGGGTTTTTAAGTTGGTAAATGTATGATAATTTGTATGATGGAAAATAGAAAGCAAGCCCACAAAGTATATTATTTTCCAATTATTGAGAATAGTGCCTTATATTTAATACATTAAGTAAAATTTGTTGACTATGTTTTACAAGGTGGATTGTACCCTTACTGTCTTAGAATAACGGAGAAATGAAAACATGAATTTTTGTTTTGCTTCATAGTTCTATTGATTTGTGCTTTGTATGTCTTAAAGCCATATTAAGCATATAGTCATTCAGAATGTTACAGCTATTCATAACTGTCATATTTTTAATCTACTTAAAACACAAAGTTAACATTTTTTACCCTTCTCAAAAACAAAAACTGGATTTTACAATATTTCAATTTTGATTGTCCTTATTTTCATTTATGCCATATGTTATTTCTTGATATCATATCTTATGTTGATCTCACAAGTTAGACAATTCTTATTATATTAAATATACTTTCATTTACTTTCATCTATATACTTATTGATTTCTGTGCTTATCTGTTTCCTTGAATATTAAACTTCCATTTGGAATCATTTTTCTCTCTCAAAAAGATAGCAATTTGAACTTTCTTTCATGATGATCTTTTGCTGGAAAAGACTATTGTTGCTTCTATGAAAGTATCTCCATTCTGGCCCTGGAAGATAATTTGATTGCATATATAACCCTAGTAACTTTGGCTTGTCCCTCTCGGACCATTCAATCATTTTGCTGTCTTCCGTGTTACAGTATAGTTGTTGAAATGATCGGCTGTCATTCCTTTCCGGCTTTAATATTATTGACCCTTTTCAGTGTTTTGTGATTTTATTTTGTTGTCACATATGAATTTCTCCTTGCTTGAAGTTCATTAGACTCTTGGACTATGAGGATAGAATATGAAGTCATTATCTCTGAAACCCCGCAAGTCCTTCCTTTCACCTCTCTTTCTATAATCGTTCTACATAAATAAGATGTTTTCACCCCATATTCCATATTGTTTTTTAAAAATATTTTTGACCTTTTTAATTACTTTGATCTTTTGTGGTACACTGGATAATTCCTTCAACTCCATCTTACTAGTTCTTTCATTTGCTGTATCTAATTTATTTGTTGATATTCTATTTGAACTACTTGATATTTTATTTCTAGAGTTTCATTTGGTTCCATTCAAATCCACCTGTACCCAGATTCCATGTGCCTTATTCACATTAAGCACTAAAGTATAATTATATTATTTGGAGTTATCAATAATCACCGGATTGTTGTTTCTCTTATTAATCACTTACAATAGCTTGCTTCTCTGTGTATCATTATTATTATTTTACTATGAGCTCAGATTGCATGGAAGTTTTGAAAGCCTTACTTAAGTTATATTCCTCTACAGAAGCTTAAACATCTGCTTCACCCAGTTGGCTTATGCCATCTTAAACTTGGCCTGACTTGTTGAGAACACTCTAAAAGTGTCATTCAAAATAAAACTCTGTGAGCTGACTTATTATTATGAAAGATTTTGTTTCCCTACTATCCACTGCCTACACAGAAAAAGAAAACTTTCTTCTGTTTTCATTTGCAAGTGTATTGGTTTCTAGTTCAGTGTTTCCCAAAAATACAGCTCTTTAGGATCCCAGATGTGTACAGAGTTCCCCTGTGAGGGTCTCCATCCACATGGGCTATGAGTTTTGTCCTCTGTCCCTCTTTTTCTATACAGTAGTCAGAATGGATGTTCAAAGTCACTCAAGTTGACCACAAGTTCCCTACGTAGAATGCTGACTCCATTGGTCTGTTGGTTCTCACGTACGCACTATATTTTTTACTTCTAAAGGTTACTTATTTTATTTTCAGTTCCACAATGCATTCCCAAAAGGGTTCTTTGTAATTTATCCACAGAGCTCATTTTCCATATCCTACTCTACTATATTGTTGGAAATCAAATTCCTTCAAATACAAATTATACTAATTTACCTACTGAAGATTTGTTGTTAAGCACCTCGTGTATACAAAGAAGAATAAAATCCAGTTGCTGCTTTCAAAAGATGAATGTTGATGGCCAATTGTCTGAGATTTCTTTTTGGAATTCATACCTTCTATATAACAAAATATATTTATTTTCTCAATATATGTGAGAAAATATACCTTCTCCAAAAAAAGAAAAAACTGTTATATGAGGATATAAATATTTGTTAAATAAGTCAATAAACCAAATACCATTAGTGTTTGTTGTGCTACGCTCAAATCTTCTTCCCTGAGCCTAATGCAGTGCAAGAAATATGGAGAAACCTGACCCAAGACATTGAATGGAAGCCATGTATGCAGCCCCTACCGCAGTCCTGTGTTGCGTGGGTCTTTCTCCCCGATGGGTTTCAGTAGCTGTCGGGAGCACTGCTTCCACAGTGAGAAGCAGGAGGCAGCAGTGTGTAACCTGCACTGCATGGTTCCATTGGGACCAACACTCCACCAAGTCTCCGCCCGGCCACTTCCTGACTCCATGCTGCTTTTCATGGGCAGTTAAAGTCTGGGGGCTGGTGGAAGAGTGGGGTAAAGGAGATGATAAATTCTAACATTTTCAACCCATGCTTGCAGATCCAAGTAATAGCTAATGTCTATACAGCGCCTTAACAGGTAGAAACATTTTAAATGTAGTCTTGATAATTCAGCCAGACAACCATTGTTGAAAAGTGATAACCAGCAATACTAATATTCTTTATCACTATAAAGCTACATAAAACCGTCTTCCAGCTGAAGGGTAACTTGGGTTGCACCCAACTCATCACACTTCTTGGCTGAAATGAGAGGTTTTTCCTTTATCTCAAATATAATTATCCATTTAAATGCTATGGGTCAATTTATGAACACCTTATTCACCAGGGTGCGACCTTTATTAGGCTTTATTGCTACCAGAAATTATACCCTACACAAATACAATAGAGATTTAAATGTTCTGGAGAATGAGCTGACGGCTTCTGCCTTTATGGTATCATACAGTAATGGACCTTGACTAGCAGAAGATTTGATAAGTGTAAAATATTACTGCTTGATGCTAATTTAGTCCCTTTTTAATGACTGATAATCCTTGTCGATTTAGCGTGATAGTCACAACCGAATGCTGTTTCCTGCCCCAGATGTGATTGTAACAGGAGCCATTAAGTGTGTCTGCATAATAAAATTAGTCAGGGAAGCTATGTACAACGTTCCCGGGCCTCTGGATTTCCATTATCGAGGGTGGCTTGAGAAATAAGTCTGCTGTCAGCTCAGCTAGGCCCCTGGCTGTCCGCGTGCTCCTCTTGGGACAGGTGATGTTGTTAACAGGTCTGTACTTCAAGTCCTAGAAAATTCATCATATATATGGACGAGCTGTAGATTTTGGGCTGGAAGATGGTTTGGTCACTGATTTGCCTAACAAAGCTTTACCCAGCTTTGAAGTTCAAACACATAATCGGTCTTTCATAGGTAAAATGTAAAGGGAGGAAACCCATTTTTGGACTGGGTCTTTGAATTTGGGGGCCTGACATTTTTTCAATTCTTTATACATTCTAGATAAAAATCCTTTGTCTGAGGGACAGTTGGTTAAAATTTTTTCCCACTCTGTGGGTTTTTCTTGATTTCTTTTGATGTGCAAAAGCTTTTTAATAAGATGAGATCCCAGTTGTTGATTCTTTGAAGTACTTCCTGTGCAGTTTGGTTTTGGCACAACCTATTTGAAGGATCATTTGATTAATGGAAATGGATGCCAACTGTCCACCAGGCTGGCACCAGGACATGGAGATCAGCCCTGATAAAAACCCAAGCACCTTCACACCCATCTGCCGAAAGAGCTAGGAAGTAGAACATGGTGCTGCTCAGCAAACAAGGTATTTAAAAGCTGAGTTTCTCAGCCCCAGGCCCCCTTCTTCTCTCCATGCAAGTAAAGTTTTCAACCATGGGATATTTTACCAAGAACTGAAGAAGCAGGACCAAGCTCTTGAAATTCTCTGATGATTCTTTCTGACAGGTCATAGGGCTGAGCTTTTTTGATCAATGTCAAGATCAAGATTTCTGGGTTGTTCATCCTTCTCATCCTTGAGATTTCTGGTGGTTCAGCTTTTCCCTGGTGTCTGTGGCTCTTTCACACATGGAGCCTCCACAGACTTATTTGATGAAGGCAGAATTACTGCGTCAAACTGACTGTCCCACCTTCTTCACTTTGCAGATAGCAATAAAGTAGATTAGATTAGACAACAGCAAATATCAACTTCCTCCCTGGCTCTCTGTTTCTTGGGAGGAAGGTTTTTTCCCATTCTCTGATGCTGAGGCTTGCTCCATGATAAGCAAAGCATAGCGTCACTGTGTCTCTTGAACCTGGGTGTGGCCACCCATGTGTTTACTTTGGCCAATGGGAAGTCAGCAGACATAGGCAACCCATGAACCAAAGCTGCCCATGTTCCACCACAGCAAGTAAGAATGTGGCTCAGGTAACTCTTGCCTAAGGATGAGAAGCAAGGGTGAGAACCCCATCCAGCCTAGATCTGAGCTCAGCTGAGTCAGGATGATCCATAGATTCATGAGACCACTGGTGGGGGGGCGGATTTTTGCTTTTTTCATTTCTTACCTGATGTTTCTGCAGAGGAGCTTTTTGTTCAGTACATCCCTCCTGACTGTCACAAGGTTATTATCATCCTTTTGGCCAAGACAATGTATCTAACTGTGGCCTTGCTGTGTAACAGAAGAACTCCTGGCAGATAAACAGGAGGGAGTACAAAGCCTGCCTGCTGCACACCCGGATCCACGCGGCGTCTGGGCAGATGTGCCCGCTGAAGTTCAGGAGGCCGCTTCACAGAGGTACAAAGCCGCAGATCAGAAGGGATAGAAAACAGTTAAACTTGCTTCGAGGCACAATGTGTCACCATCTAAGAGTTTCGTGCATCCTAAGCCCCACTGAGGAGCAACATGCGCGGGCCGCTGCTCCCAGCTATCCGCATGCTGGGAAGATTATAAAAACACCACACTGTGATATGTGGCCCTCCTGCCTGAAAAGCTACTATTAAGCTCGAGTATTTCCTGCACCTATGCAGACAGGAGTTGCCGAGTGCTACCTGTCTTCTGCTTGGATAAATTAGTCGTGTGTGCCCCAAGATTACAGCTGCCTATTGTTCTGAAGGTGGGCAGAGAGGACAGCTCCCTGGTCTCCCTCCTAACGGCTCGTACCAAGTGCGAGAGGCAGCATCTCTTCTTCCTGCGTTAATGGCAAAACAAGATCTGAACTGGCTCTATTACAGTTTGGGGCATAATTAAAAAGACAACGCACCCCAAAGAGGAGGCGAGGTGCATTTATTTATTGCAGGAGCGCGTGTATGAAAGGAAAGGGAGGGCGAAACAAGGAACCTGGGAAAATCAAAAGCAGGAGCCAGGAAAGGTGAGCTCCCCGGGCTGCCACGGAAACTGGCGCTGGAATCGGAGCTGAAACGCTCACTAGCCAGGGCAGAGATGCTCTTCAGTTTGTTCAACAGCTTTCATAATATTTTTTATATAAATTGTTTTGCCCTCCCATTTCCATGATATATGGAGCTATGAACTCTAAATTAGTGTTAACGGGAACTGACAAGCTCTGTGCTACGAGACATCAGCCAGCCAGCCAGTCCTACAGGCTTAATTACGCAGGAGAGTACAATGTGCATGAAAATCCTCTTTCAAAATTTTACCACATGCAGTATAAATAAAAGATTATCTCATCCACTTATAACCTTGCAGATCAAAAGGAAAGTGACTTTGCTGGCATTTATAATTATTTATCTTGCCTGCACAATTTTGTTGTATTTTGACAAATGGAAAATTCCTATTTTGTGGTGGTAGGGGTTGTTGTTGTCATTGGATTTCAGTAACAGTAGCCCTACTTTGTGCGGTTCAGGCACAGTCAGGAAATCACTCAAATTAAAATAGCATATTTTAAATGGAGACAGGTTCTTCACATGCCAGGTAAAATCATATAGCTTTGTCCTTCAGAAGGTGTTTGTTGAGTATCTATTAGGTACTAGCTTTTTTAAGTGCCTCTTATAATGTCTCTGTCAAGATTTAGATTCTTTGTATGTGTAGAGTTGTTTGCTCATTTTTTTTCCTTTTTGAAAATAAGCTCTGCCATGGAGGCTGTGGTTTCACACTGATTCTTGTCACTGTCCTGATCTCATGTACACACAATCCAGAAGTGAGCCTGGACCTCCGCCCTGCTCCTTCGCCCCATTGCTTCCCGTCTCATGCTCCCAGGTGGCTGCCCTTTCCTCTATTTGCCATTCTGGACACTGTATAATTCCACGAGATTAGGTAATCTCATTTGCTCAGGACATTCCTGATTATCCAGGTAGTCGGCAAGCCTCAATAGCATCCCGTGTGTTGTACCCCACACGTGATGCATTTTTATTTGTTACAGTTAAGAAGCATCAAGTGACTATGTGAATAAAAGAACATGTAAAGGTGTGCAGATGCAGCTTGCTAAGAGATTAAGGCCAGCTCTGACATCCACGAGCTTATTTCATTCCGCAAAATACACCAAGACATTTGAACCACAAATGACGTCCCTTTCCAGTTAAAACAAACTTTCTCAACCTTGAAACTTCTGACAATTTTTGTTCAGATGATTCTTCCTTGTGCAGAGCTGTCCTATGCACTGTACAGTGTGCAGCTGCATCTCTGACTTCCACTCAATTCCCATAGCATTCCTCACCCCTGATGCAACCACCAGGATCGCTAGGTGTCCTCTGGGAGAGGGCAGAATAACCTCCAGCTGAAAACCCCTGGGCTAGAGAATGGATATGTAAGATTTTCTAAAATTGCTAAGGATAACAAAGACAAGAAAGAGACACCGAAACCTGTGAAGCAGCAGGCATGCTACACACACTCAACATTATGCACTTGTAAAGCCTAAAATTTAAAAAAAACAACTATTGTAATTTAAAAATGCATATAACATATGATGCTTGTACAAACTCAAAGACAGTTCTGGCTCTGGGTGTCTCTTCTTGCTGATTTTGCTTTAGGGATTTATATTTAGCAATTACTTCAGTTGCTTTGTATGCTGTATATTTTATACGTCCAGCACATCTTGATCTGGATCAGGACGTTTCAAGCACTCTATAAATCACTCGTGGCTACAATGAGACACTGTCGACTTGGATCCATGATCTCCACAGCTGGGGGCCCTTGATCTTCCATGGGGATTTGAGAAGAAAACATTAAAATGCAGGTATGTATGTATTTTGATCTCATTCAAAAATCCTTCAGAGATAACTGTGTGCCGGTGCCCTTTCTCACATAGAAACAGTAGCATGGGACATAAGCCATTGGTATTTAGCTTTTCCCCGAGTGTAATTTAAAGATCATTCCAGAATATGCAATGGATGCACTACAACTTGTTTAACCCATCTGCCACTGAGGGGCACAGGGGCTGTGTCTTAGTCACTTCCTCATGGCTGAAAAACAATACCCAGTATCCACAACCTACAGGAGGAAAGGTTGACTGTGGCTCACAGTTTCAGTCCACTCCTGGCTGAGGAAATGCTGTTCACTTCAAGGAGACCAGAGAAAAGAAAGCAAGGAAGGAGCAGGGCAGGAGATAGAGCCTTCCAGGTCCGCTCCCACAAAGCCACACCTCCTATGGCAACAGCGCTGTCCCTGTGAAGCCCAGGACCCAATCACCTTTCAGAAACCCAGGACCCAATCACCTTTTAGAAGCCCATCACACAATTATCTTTCAGAAGCCCAGGCCCCAGTCACCTTTCAGAAGCCCCACCATTGAGACCGCTCAAGGGGGCACATTCTTGATCTAAATCATCTCTGGTTGTTTCCATCCTTTGTTTACAAATAAGAAATAAGGATACTGAAATGATATTGGCCATTTCATATTTATATGAGTAAATCTGTAAAAAAAAAAAAAAGTTACTGGAAATAGAACTACCAAGTGAAAGATATATTCATTTTGGTAAAATTCAGCACATTTCTCAGTAGAAATTATATCTCCATCCATAAAGTAAGACAATCTCTCTTCTGCTCCAGGTTTATCATACAATATGTTATTGATCTTTCTGATCTTTGCCAGATTAATAGGAAATCATGATATTTTAATGGAGTTTTATTTTGTATTTCTGTTAACTGTTATGTGGAGAGTATTACTATTTGTACTTTTAAATTATCAATTTATACTCTTTGCCCATTTTTTATGGTGGTTTTGGGCTTTTTCTCATAGACTTGTGGGATACAAGTTTGTCTTTTGACTTTGCTATTTGTAATTGGACTTTTACTTATAGAAATTTTATTTATCTAGATCCAAAGGTACTATAGATATTGTAAAAGGGGAAAAAACTTCTCAAAATGAAAGAACAACTGGGATGGGGGAAAGGAGAAAAGCTAGAAGGGGAAAAATTATTTATATATATATATATATATATATATATATATATATATATATATATGCACATATGGAAGATAACTAAATTAACTGTATTAGTAACTCAATTAATTCACTGAAAGAAACAGTGCTTATACTGTTTGATCAATTTTGTATGCCTACATCTGGTACTCTGAGCAACTATTTTGAAGATAACAATATGCAATACAATAATCATTGTTAACTTTCTATTATCTTGTTTTGAAATTCTGTATCATTTTTATTGTTTTTATTCTCTTTAAAATAAAAAAATTTAAAGAAAAATTTTATTTGTTGTCTAATTTAATAATTTTTATGGCTTCTGAATGATGCCATAATTATAAAGATCTCCCAATTTGGGGGTAATTTTACTTTTTCTGGTCTCTTTAAATGCTTAGCTGTTGTGTCCAGATATTTGTTCTATTTTAAACTTATTCTAATATAAAGTGTAAATTTTAAGTTCAACTTTTTTTGTTTCCATAGGGCTACTCTAGTTACTAATATGTCATTTATTGAAAGCAATATTCTTTTCCACACTGATTAAAGATAGTAAATTTATCATATATTAGATGTAATCCTGTAGTACATAGAAACCAAATACATATCAATTTCTACATCTTAAATTCTATACCATTTTTCTCTATTCATATGTTAATGCAACATTATTTAAATTATTAAAATATTTCATACTTTCTTATCTCTTTGGGGCAATTCTTTCTTACTCTACTTTTTCAAGTTTGTTTCTCAGTTAAACTTACTAATTTTCTCCACTATAGCACTGTCAGTTTGTCTCACTTCAAAATAAACTCATAACCTAGTATTTATTGGGTGTTAAATTTAGAGGCCAACTAGGAAGGAACTGACATCTTCATGATGTACATGTCTTTTGATGTGTTTGAATCTGCTTTTTGTGTCCTAAAGGTGTATCCCACATATACTGTACTTTTATTTTTATTTTTTGCATATTTTAAAAGTTAATGTTTAAGTATCTTACATTTTCATTACTATTATAAAGTTTTCCTTCCTTTATTGACTAATTGTCTGATGTTCATACATATAAAAGTAACTAATGTCTATAAATTGACTCTAAATTTTCTTTGGCTTTCAGGGTAGCTCAGTTTATTTCAAAATTTTGAACTATCACATTATGATAGTTTTGTTTCTTCGTTTCCAATGTGTTACTTTTCTGTTCATTTTATTGTTTTCCTCTGTATTAGCTACCTATTTTTCAGTGCTTTGTTTTATTTCTTATCAGTACATGTTTGTGATACACAATGAATACATTCATCTTGGGGAGTTGGTACACATACTATCGCATCTTAATCCTGTGGCTCTCCCCTTCTCTCTCCCTCCTCTCTGGTCATCCCAGATTCCCTTCACATCTGCAAAAAGTCTACTTCCTGTTTCTTATGTTGCTCATTAAATTGTTTATACTTTGGGTTTTTCACATAAGGGAAACCCCCTGTATTTAACTTCCTGAATCTGATGTATTTTACTTAGTGTTATCCACTTTTCTACAAGTGACTCAAATCTATCTTTTTTTAATGGCTGAGTGATATTTGATCATGTACGTATGCGCCACGTGCTGTATCTATTCATCTACTGATGGATATGTAGGCTATTTCAAAGGTTTAGCTATTATAAGTTGTATTACTATAAACATGAGTATGCAAATATCACTACAAAATGATGTCTTTAGCTCTTAGGAAGATACCAGAAGGTGTACAGCTGAGCCTAGTAGAATTTCTAGCTCCAGTTTTATGACTAATCTTCATATGGACTTCCATAGTGGTTGCACAAGTTTACACACCTGACAACATTGTAGAAGGGTTCCTTTTCTCCCACAGCCTCATTAGCATTTGTGTTTTGGGTGCATGATGATAGCCATTTTTTCTGAAGTAAGAGGAAATTTGAATTTCTCAAATGGTCAAAAATGCTGAACATTTTTCTCATGTTCTTATTGGCCATTTGTACTTCTTTTAAGAAGACTCTATTCATTTCCATTGCCTCTTTTGATTGGTCTTTTATTCGGGGAGTTCTAGTTTTGTTAGTTCTTTATATATTCTAGATATTAGTCCTCTGTACAAGGAATAGCTGAGAAAAAAATTTTCCCCATTGTGTATGCCCCTTTACTCTGTTGGTTTTCTTTGCAATGCAGGAGCTTTTTAATTTGACAGAATTCCATTTGTTGATTCTCAGTTGCAGTTCTCATACAATTAGAGTTTTGTTAAAGTCCTTGCCTATGTCCATGTCTATTTTACCTTCCAGTAGATTAAGTGCTTCTG
Source organism: Hydrochoerus hydrochaeris (assembly GCA_004027455.1). Taxonomy (NCBI): domain Eukaryota; kingdom Metazoa; phylum Chordata; class Mammalia; order Rodentia; family Hydrochaeridae; genus Hydrochoerus; species Hydrochoerus hydrochaeris. Next base: position 22,787 of record PVLA01011464.1, on the reverse strand, counting down.
TTTTAATACCTAGGTCTTTGATCCATTTTGATTGTGTTTCAGGATGACAGATATGTACCTAGATTCACTCTTCTGCTTGAATGGAACCAGTTTTTCCAGAGCCATGTTAAAGAGGCGTCACTTTCCCAGAATGTATTTTGTCAAAAATCAGGTAGTTGAATGCAGATGGATTTTTCTGCATCCTCTATTCTGTTTCATTGATCTACATGTCTGATTTTGTGTCAGCACCATGCCATTTTATTTTTGGTTTGTTTTGTTTTTTATCACTGTAGCTTCGTAGTATAACTTGAAATCCAGAATTGTAATGCCTTCTAATTTGTTCCTGTTGCCCAGGATTATTTATTTTTTTTATTGTAGGTCCCTTCTGGCTCCACATAAATTTTAGGATTTGTCTTTGTTACTTTTCTCTTGTTGCTGATACAAATACCTGACACCCAAAATGAGGGAAGGAAAGGTTTATTTATCTCACAGTTTTGAAGGTTTCAGTCCATACTCAGCTGGTTCCAAGGCAGGATGGTTTGGCTGAGGGGAGCTGTTTATGGCTGCTGCAAACAGCAAGAGCAAAAGGTGCAAAAGAGAGAAAGCAGGCCTCTTTCTGACCCTTACATTGGATCTGGCCCCCTATACCTGGGCCAGTGCAGTATTCACACTGCCAATCCAAATGCTAGACAACAAACCAATCACAAGTGCTAGATTCAGCTGCATCCAAGACTGCATGAGGCTTAGGGGGCCACCTAGACACAAACCATAACAGGATTCTTTTTTATAGTTCTGTGAAGAATATTGTTAGTATTCTAATTGGCATAACATTATTCCTACATATCATTTTTGGTGAGATAACCATCTCAACAATACTGGTTCTGCCTATTCATGAACAGAGAATATCTTTTCATTTTCTGATGTCCTCTTTGAAACCTTTTTTTCAGAGTAATATAGTAATATAGTTTTCTTTCACTTTCTCAATTAGGTTAATTCCTAAATATTTAAATTTTTTGAAACTATTTTCAGTCTAATTGCTTTCCTAATTTCTTTCACGGTATATTCCTTGCTTATGTATAGGAATACTATTGATTTTGTGTTGATTTTGTATCCTACTACTTTGCTGAATTTATTTATTTATTAGTTCTCAGAGTCTTCTCATGGAGATTTTTGGATCACCTATGTAAAAAGATCATGACATCTGTGAATTAGGATAATTGCACTTGTTCTTTTCCTATATGTATCCTTTTATTTCTTTATCTTGCCCAATTGTTCTGGGATACAGACAATTTAGATAAGATATGTGATTTTTTAAATGATTGGCTGAATTTTGTTTGCTAGTATCTTGTTGAGGGTGTTTGTACATATGTTCATTAAGAAGATTGGCCTGTAGTTTTCTGTTTTTAGTCCTTTTTTGCTTTTTGAAATCAAAGTAATGCTACCTTCCAAGAATGAGTTTGGCAGTACTCCTTCTGTTTCAGTTTCATTGAAGAGTTTGAGGAGTAGTCACAGTAGATTTCCCTGAAGTTCTAATAGAATACTATTAAATTCTGCTAAAGAGTAAAACAATTAGTTCTGGAGCCTTTCTATGTTAGTGGAGTTTCTATTTTTCCCTCTATTTTGTTGCCTGTCATTGGCCTACTCAGAGTTTTTATATCTTCTTATTTAAATTTTGATAATTCATATATTCCTAGGAACTCCTCCATTTCATTTAGGCTTTTCAATTTATTGGAATATAAATTTTTAAAATATTTCTTATACCCCTCTGCATTTTGGCACCATGAGTTTTGATTTCACTTTTTTCGTTTCTAATTGCGTTGATATGAGGTTTTTGTTTTGTTTTTATTGCTGTTTTGGTATTTTGCTATTTTGAGACAGGGTGTTACTATGTAGTTTAGCCTTGAACTCACAGTGTAGCCCAGGCTAGTATCAAATTCATGGTGATCCTCCTGCCTCAGCCTCCAGAGCACTGGGATTACAGCTGTGTCCCACCATGCCTGGTTGACATGAGGCTTTTTTTGCTTTCCTTTTTGATACATTTGGTTAAGGGTTTATCAATCTTTTTTATCTCTTCAAAGAACCTACTTTTTGTTGATTGAACTTTGGTGTTACCTTTAGTCTCAATTTCATTCATTTGTGCTATGATCTTTAATTTTTTCCTTCTGTTAATTTCTGATTTGTATTGCTCTTATTTTTCTGGAACCTTGATATGTATCATCAGGTTATTTATTTGAAATTTCTCAATTCTTTTAAAGTGTGTGTTCACAGCTATAAATTTCCTTTTTAGAACTCTTTTGTCACCTGTAGCTTTTGGCATGTTATTCTTTGATTGTAATTTGAGTCTAGGAACATCTTTTATTTCTTCCATGATTTTTCTGTAATCCATTGGTTACTCAGTGATGTACTGGTTCATCTCTATGTGTTTGTGTATTTTCTGTGGTTTCTTCTGCTATCTGCCTCTAGCTTCGTACCACTATGATAATAGTTGACAGGAGATTACTTGAATTCTTTTGCATTTATCTAAGCAAGATTTAATCATCTAAGATATGGTCTATTTTGGGGAAAGTTTCATATGCTTCTGTTTTCATTGGATGAAACACTGTAATATCTAAGTCCATTTGTTCAATGGTATGGTTTAATTGGGTTAATATTTTTTTAATTTTTTATCCGGTTGACTGGGGTGCTGAAGACTGCTGCTATTATTGTAGTGGTGTCTGTCTGATCTTTTATGGCAAGTAGTTTTTGTCTTGCGAAGTTTGGTGCACCAACATTCCCCGTATGAATATTGACATTGTTATCTCTTCCTTTTGAATTGTGCCCTTTACCAGTAGGTGGCGACCATCTGTGTCTCTTCTGACCAGTTTGGCTTGAAGTCAGCTGTATCTGAAAGTAAGATAGCCACTCTTGCTTGCTTTCAGACTCTGGTTGCATGGCGTAACTTTTTCCATCCTTTCATGTTTGGTCTATAAGCTTCCTTTTGGATGAAGTCTGTATCCTCCAGGCAATACATAGTAATGTCTCATTTTCTGTCTTTTGTTTTGTTTTTTCTCCCCAATCTGCCAATCTGTCTTTTGGTTGGGAAGCTATTACTCTGAGGTAGTCACTAAATTCTGTTACTATATTATTTTTCCAGTGCTGATTCTTGCTTTCAGTCAGACGCATACTTTCCTTTGGTTTCTTTGGTGGCAAGGGCCTTCCTGTCTCTTTTTTAGGATTCTTCCAAGTAATTTCTGCCATACTGGCTTTGTGGTCATGTACTTCTGTGCCATGGAAAGTTTCTACCTCTCTGTCAGTATTGAAGGTTAATTTTGAAGGGTATAGGAATAGGGGTTGACATCTGTTTTATCTTATGCCTTGAAAAACTACTCCAAATTCTCCTATCCTTTCAAACTCTGCTGTAACTATGATGGACTTGCCTTTACAGGGAACTTACTGCGATTCCTCTAACAGCTATCAGTATTCTCTCCTTTGCTTGAGCTTCTGGGATTTTGATTATGATTAGTCGTGGTGTTCTTCTCTGGTGGTGGCTCTTTGGGATTCTATATACTCTTTTGTAGGGGTCTGTGCCTAGATCCCAAATCCCCCAAAAGGGCGCACGGCGAATGCCCAAAGGAATGAGGCAAGTGGCATGATCTTTAGGGCTCCAGGAGGACTACAGTCCCCTGCAGAGCTCATAACCATGCCAGCAGGCCAGCTGACTGACCCTGGGCAGACCGTATTTAATCAGAACAAGCAAGGAGATGAATGGAAAACACCGGAAGCCTGAGCAGGACCTTGGGAGTGGTTCAAGGACCCCTTAGAGCAACAGACCATGTTAATCAAGGAAAACTACCCAGGAAGTCTCCGGGTGGCCTCAGCTGAGGCCTGTGCTGCCCCTGAGGTGTCTCCTCATTCTCGTTTCAATCATGCTCAGGCCACACCACAGCCCTGCGCGTCTCTTCAGCTTCACCAGCTCCAACACTCTTGTACTTGGATATTTTTTCCCTAGATTTGGGGACTTTTCTGCTATGATTTCCTTCAAAAAAACTTTTTATACCTTTTGAATCATCTTTTAATTTTTATTTTATTCCTATAACTCTGGTGCTGGGCTTTTTGTTGTTGCTATTGTTGTTGCTGTTTTGATTCATCTAGCAGCTGTTGGATCTAGCTTGCATGGTGTCTTGTCATTTAGCTTATCGTTGAGTTTTTGAGACGCTACACAACATTGTCTTCAGTTTCTGATTCTGTCCTCACACTCGTCAAATCTGCTCCCCATAATTTCTACTGAATTTTTTATATCATGTATTTTTGCTTGTTTTGATAAAATTAATCCTTTACCACAGTGATAATTCATATCTTGTTTAACTCAGTGAATTTATTGTTTCCTCATTGTTTAACTCAATCAGTTTATTGTTCCTCCTGTAAGCTTATTTAACATTTTATTGGTAAAATCCTTTGTCTAATTTTTAAAAACCTTTTTAAACTCACGAAATATCTTCTGGATTTTTAATGTATTTTTTCTTTAATCTCTTCAAACATTTTTACCAGTTGGGTGTTGAGGTTTTTGCCTACAATCTGCTCTACTTTGGTGTCCCTGAGGTTAGCTTTGGGGGAGTTCAGGGTTTTTAGAAGCATCTTGTTGTCTTGCTTTATGTTTCTATTGTTTTTATGCTGCGGGTTGAAGAACAATTAAAGTAGAAAAGCTCTACCACTGCTGTGGAAATGTCTTTAGTGCGACTCTGTCTCTCTGTGACATGTCCTTATATTTGACTATATTTTGATATTTATGCCCCTCTTCAACTGTCTCAGAGTAGAGAATCTTTTTATTCTTTACCTTCTTCTGGGAGCTGGATCCCCAGCACCACGCAGGTAGGAGAAAATGAATCTTAAGGGCAAACCCAGCGTTGGCACATAGTAAAAACCAGTTAAAAGCAACAACTATACCACCAGGAGCAAAAGCAAAGAAATCAACAATTATAACAGCATAAAAGACAAACTGGATATTAACATATACAGGAACTAATAAAAGGTACAATTATACTACCCTTAACAATAGAAAAGAGATCAACAGGAGTGCAAACCTAATACTGACATACAGTCAGTGTCTGCTGACTGCAACAGCCATGCACCATTAATAATAGAAAAGAATTCGGCAATAATACCATAGACTCCACTAAACATCTAAAAATTAATAAAACTGAATAGTAACAATAATGATGAGAGGGTTGGGGACAGGAGAAAATGAAAGAAGTTTGTCTTTTTGAGACAGGTTCTCTATGCAGTTCAGGCTGGCCTTGGGCTTACTTTGCAGCCCAGGCTGGTCTCGAACTTGCAATGATCCTCCTGCCTCAGCCTCCTGAGTGCTGGGATTATAGGCATGAGCCACCTTAGCCCAGCTAAGAAGTATAATTTTTAAAAAGAGAATGAAAAGGAAAATGAGGAGAGTAACGTGAGATAAAGAATTTAATTAAAGGGCCTGGGATTGGCTCAGTGGCTTACGCGCCTACCTGACAAGTGCAAGGTCATGAGTTCAATCCCTGGTACCACAAAAAAAAAAAAATCTAATTACAGAATAAAAGAAAATTCATATAATCAGGTAAAATAACAGAAAAAACAATATAAGGGAAAAATAACAAAAAAGGAATAAAAAACCAAAAGAAAGGGGGAAAAGAGACAAAAAGGAAAATGTGAGTCCAAAATATTCTGCATATTTGGGTGAGTGGTTTTTCCCCAGGGTCTGGAGCATTGGAATCAACCAGATATGGAGGAGGAATCACAACTAGAACCTCTTTTGTTTCTACACAGTGTGGGGGGATGGAGGGGCGTGTGTCCTGCGTCAGTGTCCTGACCTGTCTTCCTGCTGGTGGAAGCTCCCAAATGGTGTGTGTGTCTTTGGGATGTGCCACTCTAGCAGCTCTTAGTGTCTGTGCCCCTGTGTGTGTCCCAAGCCACTGCTATCTCCATCTATCCTTTGCAACCTGTGGGATTGTGAGAGGTCCCCTTGGCTATAGGGGCCCCTGTGCCAGACCTCACAGGATGTGGAAGCCATCCAAGCCCCAGTCACATTGGCAACTCCTCTTGACAAACCCCTCAGAAAACCACCTGCAAGCGCCTGGTTTCTCAGTACAGAGGGCGGGACCACCTTGTGTTTCCTGGCCTGGATTTGCCCCCAGGAAATCCTCTCCTCCTCCTCCTCCTCCTTTCTGCATGGTACTTAAACTTCTCAGGTGATCTATGACTAACCTGTTCTGTAACTGTCCCCTGTGGCCACCACCCCCAACCCCACCACCTCAACTGTTATAGGGTAAATCCGGAAACCTTGAAGTGTAGTTGTTCAGTGGCTTTTGGTTCCCAGAAGAGCTCAATTTTAGACAATTGAGCCCTTCCCGAAAGGACTCTGCTGTGGCTCCACGGCGATGGATTCCTGGGCAGCTCTATCCCAGCATGCAGGAGTCACTTTCAGAAAAAAAAAAAAAAAAATCCCACACCATATTTGAATTTTGCAATAACCAGAGGCTTTTCTAGGGACGAGGGCTGCTGGTCTGTTGTTTCTGACAAGCCTTTATTTACCGCCCCCCTTGGTGTATTTGTCATATTTTCCCCTTTTTTGCTTCGTAACTGTTTCTTTATTTCTCCCTTCCTCCTCCTCTCTGTTCCCTGCAGTGCTTCAGTAGCACCTTGTCTCCCTGGATGCCGTCCACCTTCATCTCCATTTCTCTGATTGTTTGGGGGAGTTGTTTTGTTTTGTTGTGAGACTCTTGTGATTTGGCTTATTTGTCTGATTTCATGGCTTATATTTTCCCTTTAATCTCTGTCCTGTGCTCAGCCAGGTCACATTCCACACACACCTCCACTGCCTCATGGTCTCTTGCCTGAGCTCTTGAATCTCTGACTTCCATTCCTTCTTCACAGACTCGATTGTTTTAATTTTTCAATATTTGATCAGAGTTTTTACCCACTCTGCAGAAGTACTCTTTTTGTGCTTATCTGCTACTTGTTTTATTGTTTTTCTGTGCTTATATAAATTCTTTGCTGATTTCTCTTTGATTTTTCATCTTTTCCCCAGACCTGATAATTACTTTCCTCCTGGGGTATAGATAAACACTTTTTCTTGAAAACAAAACAAAACAAACAAAAAACGAGGGGTCTGGGATATAGTATAGCAACACTGCACCTACTTGCTCACCGTAAGGGTGTGAGTTCGATCCCCAGTACCAAAAAACACACACACAAAAAAAAAATTCTTAACCAGGCATGGTGGCACATGCCTGTAATTTGATATCAAGTCAATTACTATTTCAGAGTACATCAAAAAACCATCACTTACAATGCCAAGATGGCTTCATTCTCTTGAAATAATTCATCTATTCCATAACTCATTCTCATGCTTGGCAGCTGGATACAAGGCACTCAAATAATTGAAACTTCTATCACTCCTAAATGCAGCTGAGGCATGGCCAAGTGTGTGGCGTTTTGCTGATTTATTACTACAGCCACACTGTGTGTGTGTGTGTGTGTGTGTGTGTGTGTGTGTACAAAGGCACAAGATAATTGTGAACAGATTAGCTCTGCTCAAAGATTTCAAAAAATATAGACGTGACATTTAGAGTTAGATATCTATAACTGTGACCAATTACCTTCATTAATTTATGAACTCCTATTTCAATGAAGTTATTAAAATATAACTGAAAAAATACAAATCCCAGGTAACTGAAGAATTTTTCCAATAAGCATTTTAATAATAATATTGAAAATTCAGAAAACATTTAGTTTTCTAAATGCAGTCGAGGCTTTGGAATAGCTGGCAATGTCTCCTTGAAAAACAATCTTGTTTCTAAAATGTTCACTTTTTACTATTAAAAGACAACTCTAAGTACAAGAAGGAAGGAGAAAGAAAAAGGGAAGAAAGAGAGGAAAGGAGAAGCAGAAAAAGGGGGAAAACTTGATTGGGAAATATACATTTATGTATTTGGAATTACATGTGACACTAAATGTTGAGAAGAGGGTTTTTTTTAATATGAAATTATCACCCTGCTTTCTGCACCTAATTCTACAGGCCTTAAAATGGCTAATTAAAACTTAACTGTATTGCTTAGTTAATTCAGTTGACAGTTAACCCTAGGGAATATTTTGGCAGTTAATTATGTACATTGACAGTTTTTATATGATGGGTATAAATTTATAGTGAGACAGCTATAAAATCCCACCCAGCAACCAAATTTTTGTTCATATGAAAGTCCAGATTAATCCTAATTAGTGGTAAGAAGTGTAATTGGGCTAGTTTGATTAGTGATTATTCCTGTAGTACCTCAAAGAGCTTGTCATTCTTCTAAACTGCTTTTCTACTGCAACACAATCTCCAAAAAGATGCATATTTCTGAAAAGGACATATTGGTGAATAAATAAGGCCCCTCTCTCTCCTACACACACAAGTTTTAAAGTTAGAGCTCTGTTCACCTTCATGTTTTATTCAATCTCAATTTCTTAATAAATGATTATCCTGAGACCAAGAACTTGGCTAGGTTAAAAATGTGAAAGAGACTTATAGCAAGGAATTCATAGTCTAATTGGGGAATCAAGACTTTGAAAATGTAAAATAAGCAGAGTGTGGTGGCACACGCCTGTAATCCCAGCACTCAGTAGGCTGACGCAGGAGGATCGTTGCAAGTTCAAGACTAGCCTGAGCTCAAGGCCAGCCTGAATTGCATAGCAAGACCCTGCCTCAAGAAAACAAAATAAAATAAAATAATTGAAGAAATAAGAACAAAACCAGGTACCAGAATGCACTGGGCTTCAGAGCAAAGTAGTGTGAGTTGTTGGGTTTCAAGAGGGAAGGTAGGATTAGAGGAATCAGAGGTGAGCAGCCATCGAGGACCCGGACATGGGAATTCCTCACCCACTGGTGGAGGTGGGAGGGCTTCACCAAGACTGCGACATCTGATTCTTTTAAATTCTTTGAGGAATTGTTTTCTGTAATGGCTGGATGAATTTACATTCCCATCAACAGGGTGCAAGGTTCCTTCCTCTCCTCAACCTCATCAGAACTTGTTCTTTTGTCTTTTGGATAATAGCCATCGCCACTGGAGTAAGGCCACATCTCAAGGTAGTTTTGACTTGCATTTCCCTGATAAGTGGTTATGTTGAGCATTTGCTATCACTATTATGTACAAGTTGTCATGTTTTTATGTATTGGTTAAGATTTTCAAAAACATATAAGAAAAGAACATAATGTCTGAGACAAGTTTTAAAATACAAAAGGTGGGCAGAGAGAAAAGGCGCTTTTGTACAGCAAAAGAAATCACCAACAAATTTCAGATACAACACTTATTTCTAAAACATAACAAATTGAAAAAAAACAAATCTCCAAATTTAAAGACCCAATCCAAAAATGGGCATCTGCCATGAATACACATTTCTCATAAGAAGAAATACATATGCAAATTAAAATCTTACTTTAGAAAGAATGGCTATCATTAAATCAACCAATAACAAATGCTACAGGGGGTGTAGGAGAAAAGGAACCTTTCTCCACTGTTGATGGAAGTGTAGACTGGTGCAACCACTGTGGAAAGCAGTGTGGAGATTCCTCAGAAAAACTAGGATTAGAAGTCTCATTTGACTCAGCTATTCCTCTTCTGGAGAAACACAGGCTGAGTTGATAGCAAGTGAGATACAAAAACAACTTAATGCTTGTATTGTTTGCTTGACTTTGCAGGCCTAAAGCCAGTAGTCTGAGCATCTAGTTAGAGAATATTACAGGCATTATAACAACCATGGGAGATTTCCTCCTGTCTTGTTTTTGAAACCCAGTATTATTCTCACTTTTTTAAAAATTTTATTTTTAAGACAATAAAACCAAACAAAATAAAACAGAAAAAAGTCAATCCAAACAAAACAGTGCAAGTTATACAGGACATCAAAACGGAGTAACAGGAAATCAATAGTGGCTACCATCATGCCTCTTGTTAGCTTCAAAATTGCTGCCTGTACCATCAGACGTGATAAAATCCGACAAAACAGAACAGAATAAAACCAATCAGATTAGCACACTGAATAAAATAAAACAATAAAACAAAACAAACTTAAGGGGGGAGCAGGGGATAGAGGTTCTTAGCTCCCAGCCAGCACACTAATTAGCTCACAGGACAGGTGAATTGGCTTCTTGTTTCTCCTCCCAGGCCTCATATCTCTAGCAACAAATTTAATTTTAAAATATCAAGTTAAATTTCAAAAAGAGGAAAAAAAGGCAGAGTTCCCAAGTCAATGGCAAAAGCCATTAAAAGTACTTAGAAGTTGCCATGGCTTATATCTAGACGTCCCCCTAAAGCCTCATGCAATCATAGGCAGAGCTTTTGGGAGGCGGCTGGATTGGGGCAGCTTCTAGCTGACTTGCCTTAGGAGATAGGGTCTGGTGGGCAGAGCTGAGTCACTGGGGGTTTGGGAGGGTTGATGGCTCCTCAACCCCAGCTCCTCCCTTCTCGCTCTGCTTCCCTGCAGCCACCCCAGGAGCAGCTCCCCTCAGCACTCCTCTGCCATGCACTTCTGCTAGCCTATGCCACTTTGGACCTGGCCAACTATGGACTGAAATGTGAGCCAAAATAAGCCCGTCCTTCCTTTTAACTGTGTGTGCATTGTGTCTCGGTGATGCAAAAGGTGACTGAGACAGAAATTTAGGTCATTCCTGTAAACTGCTGAAGCCAGGACAGTAAGAGAAAGACGAGATCAGAGCTGAGTTCTGGAAAGACCCTCTGAAGGTGGGAGCCAAAGAAGGCTACAGTAGACAGAAGAAACTGTTCTGCTGTTCCCCAGGTGCGGGACCAGAACAAAAGAGCAGTGGGGGCAAATATTGAAAGACCATCTTGTCTATGTGAGAACCTAGATGAGGGTGTGTGTGGGTAAGTGGGTGTGTCTGTGTGCATGTGTGTGTATGCTTTTATTCACTCATTCATTCTTCACTGGTTTTAGGATTTTAAAGTCATAACTACAGACAGATTGTCAGTGGTTACTTTCACCAGGTTATGATGGATGAATCCATATCACCATTGACTTTGCAGGATCTGTGAGTTTCCAAGCCAAATCCACAAATATTTACGGAGCAAGACACTGCTCTCAGCCCTGGAAAGAATCCATTTCTGCACCCCACAAACTGCACCCCAGTCATCTGAACGGGGAATCTAATATCACCCATTCCGGTGAGAACCGTGCAATGGGGATCTGTGTGGCAGGTAAGAAGCAAGTCACCCGTCTTCCCTTCTCGGGGAGTTCATTCATCCGCTCTTCCTAGTGAGCTAAGTGTAAATAAATAAACACAGCCCCATTCACTGGTAACCTTTAGTGCCTTTCATTAATCAGAGTAATAAGGGTGTTTTCTCTGGGGCCTTCACTGAAGCTGTAGAATGAAAAATGGTGATGTGAGGTCAGTTTAACTCCAGCTGTATGACACTTTGTCAATACGATATTGGCATTTCAGTTACAGTGAAAAATAAGGGCATTATTTAGCTGTTAGGAGTTAGTAAATAGATTATTCATTATGTTATCTGCCATCAGTCAGAACCCAAGCCAACAGGATACAAGCTGCCAGATAATTTTCCTGCAATAGCCTAAAATGTCTCTCTCCCTCCCTCTTTTTTCTCCCTCTCTTTCTCTCCACCTCAACCTCCACCTCCTTCCCTGTATCTGTGTCTTAGTCTCTCCCTGTGCCTGAGATTGTGTGCATTAGAAAATGCTATAGTATTTGAGGTTGATAAATGTGGGAATTTATTAACAGGAAATGAAAACTGATAGGTATTTAACATTTAATGTGAAATAATCTATTGTAACATAAAAAACTCAAAATAATACTAACTGTTTTAATTGTCCCTGATAATTAAACTGTCACCATGGTCATTAAAAAGATAGGTGGGTAGTAAGTTATTGACATAAGCTCTTCAAATAAAGTAGGTTAATTTTAAACCTAAATTTAGCTTAAATTGAATGATTACCTACCCTCACCCACCATGTAGAGGAGGGGTATTGAGCACCAAAAATCTATTTTTATCAGCTTTTATCCCCAAAGTCACCAAGTCAGCATAAGGCAATAAAAATTCCCGACAATCAAATCTTCACTTTTACTAAAAAGGATTATTTAATAAAAAGTTAGATAGCATAGGTTAGTTACTGAGAAACATGTGAAAACATTCATCTAACATCATGCATCTAAATAAACTCTGGATGGATTCAAGTTCCAAGTTTTTAATCAAACAATTTTCCAAATACACAGCTGACTAGATTTCGGTTCTCTTAAGGAGAAAGGGAGCTCCTGGCTCTACACTTCCTCCAGTCTCCTTTCTGCCCTGTTCCCGGAAGCACCCCACTAAGCACTTCCCATTTAAAGTGCAACTCTGATTCCAAACTTCCTGCAAATGCCCAGCTGATTCCTAAGTCCCAAACTCAGAGCATTTTGCCCCTACTCCACTCACTTATCTCTCCTCCTCCCTCCAGACTTATGCATACATCTTCTTCTCTATGAAGCTATCCTTATCACCCCACAGGAAATGGGACCAGTGGGTGGCCTCTCCCGTGTCCCTGACTCCCGCTTGTAAACTGAACCAGCATGGCTGCTGACTGATCCCACCTCTCCCGGCTGATCTGCCATCTCTGGAGTGTATTAACACTCCCTACATCTGACCCTTGGTCCCTTTACCCATCCCTGTATCAACACTGCACTGCATGCATGGTCACAGCTTATAAAAAGTCTTGATAGGGTGAGTCCCTCCCCTCCATTTTCTTTTCAGTGTATCTTTGTGAATTTGTGCCTTACATCTAGTTTATCAGTTAAAACTTCATACGATTTCTCATAGTATTCCTTTTATATGTCTAAAACATGACAAAATAGTGATAGCAACTGAAATCAATTATTTTTTACATATCTGGGTAGTCTTTTGATAGCCGATGAGGTTTCACTGAGGAATAAAATGTGGATTTAGACGGCCATGGCAGAACCCAGAAGGCAGCACAAAGAAGCAATTCACCCGCCGCCCTCTTGGTAAGGGTCTTCCTCAGGCATGAGCCAGGAAGGGATCCAGTAGTGTCTCCTGTGAGCTTGGAATCAAACATCCCAACCCCCCACCCCCGTTAGCAACTGGGGACAGAGGTCTGTCTGAGCATCTCTTGGCAGGATGACTGTATGCAATATAGCAAATATGGGGGTCTCCTCTGTCTTCTCTTTGAAAGCAAGTGTTGTTTTTTGTTTTCACTTTTGTTTCATTATGATTAATTGCGTTACTCTATTCAATATTCTTTTATGATTGAGTTTAAAATGTTCTGTCTTTGGTTTGATTTTGCTGTACGTAATTGACTAGACAACTATTGTGAAGATAATGAGATAGACTATGGTACCTATTGCTGTTATCCCGGTAACCTGCTGTGAAGTTCTGTATCAAATTCACTGCACTGTCTCAATTGGCCTTGTTCTGTCTTGTTCTGTTGTATTTCTACTACCTTTAAAATAATAAAAATAATTTTTAAAAAATGTGGATTTACATACTTCATAAGCATCATCTATTCCCTTTCACAAAATTTCATTTTTCCCTTCATTTCAGAAAGTCATTAGTTACATTATGTAACCAAGTTGTTCATGTAATTTGTATTATTTAACATGAATGATTTAAAAGATTAAAAATAAATGACCATTGCATCCCACATGTAAATATTTGGGCATCAAAACCATTCATTTAACTCAATAGGATCTCGAGAAACTTAACTTTCCTGATGTGATCTTTAGAAACTCTTGCTATGCATTTGTATATTTTAAAGCTATTTGTTGCTTCATTGCTCAATGCCACTCTAGTTTCTACTGTAAAGAATCTCCAGGCACCATGTGGGCTGTCGGACTCAAAGATCCACTCATGTGAGAGAGCAGTGAGGAGTTGTCTAAGGCTGAGAGCTCCCCACAGCCTCAGGCATCTGTCGAAAGTACTGTGCTAATTTGTGGGTGGGTCCTCCAGGTCCACCATTTGCACCACAAACAAGGACATGTGAGAATACTGAACAACATTTTATCATGAGGGCTTGAGCAGAAGGATTTAAACAGTAGATTCATCTATCTTTGCTTTTATCTAAAAGTCTCACCCATCAAATCCTGCTCTACCTTCTGTCTCCAGCATCTGCAGCAACCATGCCCAGCGTCAAGAAGGTCACTGCATGTAAACTCTTTCCTCTTGTCCTGGGCACCAGCTAGCACACACATATGTTTCTCTGAGCCTTAACAGAGTTAAGTAAGGAAATGGCTATATAGAATACAGCAGTGCTGAGCTGATGCGAGCCATTAGTGTGTGTGTGTGTGTGTGTGTGTGTGCGTGTAATCTGAGGGGCTCCTCTAAAGCATGAGACCCAGGACAGGGTCCCATCTCACCTGGGCATGAGGGTGGTACCAGGCCAGCTTTTCATCTCTGCCAGCCCATGCAGAACCATTTTTTGTGGGCCCCCTTCCACCTACTGCTGGCTGACACTGTCTGCAACCTACATTCACTCACATTTTGTTGCTTTTTCTATTTGAGAGACAGAAATCTTTAGAGACTTCTCTGACCTCTTGTACAACTAACAGAATCTCCAAAAGTCTATCCTGTCTGGGGTTTAATTATGGGTCCCCTGCACTGGTCTTTGAGGAAAGGGCAATTTAAGGACCCAGTCAGTCATCAGACGTACAAGTCCTCTGTCACCTGATGTTACAGCTTGTGTCTGGATGTCCCCCCAAAGCCTCATGCAGTCATAGGTGGGCCTTTTCACAGGGGGCTGGTCCAGGGTGTGTGATGCAGAATCAAGGTTGTGATGCTGTGAGTCATTTATGGTTCAATGCAAGGGTTAAGGCTGCCCCTCCCTAGGTGTGAGTGCTATCTGCCCTAAAGGAAGGTAGCCTCAATAAGATATAAGGGACACCAAGACGGTTGCTGTTTGTTTAGTTGCTGCTTTGCTTCTTCACTACTTTTCTGCCTGCTGTGTGCTATGAACTGTTTCTCCTCTGCAGAGCCCCTCTGCCACGCCACCCTGTCTTGGAGCCAGCCAACTAAGGACTGAAACCTCTATGAACTGTGAGCTAAATAAACTTTTTCTCCTCTAACTTTGGGTGTCAGGTATTTTGTCTCAGCAATTAAGACACCTGGTATGCTGGAATGTTCCATACCACCCTCTCTCCACAAAGACTGCAAATTCTTGGAGGCCAGGTGGCAAGCTATTTACATTGAAACCCACCACGCCCATCTAGTAACTATCTCTCAAAGTACAATGACTATGAAAATCAAAAGAAAGGGCAAAATTGACTTCAGAAAAGTGAAAAGTTCTTTAGGTCAAGAAAATTCCCAGTAGCCTTAGGAAAATATTTGCACCACATATGGCAGAGGGGTGTCATTCTTAGGATACAAAGTTCACACAAATAAATGAGAAAAAAAAAAAAGAACCTAAAACTCATACTGGTATAGGGGCAGAGTATCTAACAGACAATTCTCAAAGGGGGGAATGCGCCCAGAAATAAATCCATAACTGACACAAAGATTTGGAAACAGTAGAATAATCAAAATTCTCAAGCTCTTTGCTTTACTTGTTCCACTAATCCCACTTCTAAAAATCATAAACTTTAAAAAGGAAAGTTTTATTTATCTGACTTAAGTACAGTAAAGCTTTTCTTTTTCTAATGCTTGGAATGTTCTTCTCTGTCCTTGCTGGGGGCAGGCAGGAGGAATTAGAGACAGGAGGCCAGACCTAGGGGTTCAGAATGGACAAAGTCACTAGAGAATTACACAGCAAAGGCTTTTCACCTGCCATTGGTTTCATGCTGCACACAAGGGACCGGGGACCTTAGGGTTAGATGAAAGCACAGAACTCAGGGATCACACTGGCTGGAATGCAAATGGTCTTTATTCTAATCCCATACAAATCAAGAGCTCAGCCAGGGTCATCTCTAATAGCTCTGTGTGGACTCTTGATGGTAGCATCACAGCTCAGACAGTTTATCCCCAACCACGCTTGGCTCCAAGTGGCCTCGAGCCCCTCGGAAGTGTGAGGCTTCAATTCAGTTCAAGTGTTCACAAGAGATTATTAGCAGAAAGCCCAAAACTTCTCGGTTCACCTCCCCAGGTTCCAGGCCACTTTATGGAACAGAAACTCTGCCCTAGCAGCCCCTTCTGAGTGATAATTGATTTAAAAATGGTTTTCCTTGGACCTATGGGGACACAGAACCCAGAAACAGCAGGTCCCCTGCCATCCATCAAGAAGCACTACAGTGCCATGCTGCCACCTGCCACCAGAGCAGCTTTCGCCACCTCCAGGCCACTTGTCATTTCTCTGCACAACACACTTAGCTGGATCAGCCTGTAATATCCCAGTGTGATTTCAACTAAGCTGCAGAGCTAAATACCAGTAGAGTAGAGCACTTGGAGCAGAGGAGAAAGGGAATGAAATAACTGTCATTACCTCCTTCAACTTCAACAACGGGTAAGAGCCCTCTCTCCGAGCAACCCAGATCCCCAATTTCAGACCCTGTAATGGCAGCCAGATCCAGGGTTCAGGAGCAGACACTCGTCCACTGATGAGATGTCTTTCCGTGCCCCAGAGCCATGATGATCCCCAGGCATCGTGCCAAGGTTTGGGCCATGAGCTCACAGGCAGTTAGACCCTAAAGCAGTTGTTTCAGGACTCCATTTAAAATCTCACTGAAAATCAATCACTCATAGAGAAACGCACATATGCACAAGCCTGCACTACAAGGTTGCTCGTCTCCAGCCCACGGTGCTATTGGGAGATGGCAAAATCTTTAAGAGGTGACAACACCTCATTGGAGGAGGTTAGGTCATGGGAGTGGTGCCCCTGGAGATATTGGGATCCCAGCTCCTTCCTGTCTTTCTTTGCTTCCTAGCCACGCTCTCCCAACCATGATACCAGCATAGGTCCAGACAGGGCCCAAGACCATGGACTGGTGAGTCATATAAACCTTTCCTCCTTATCAGTTGTTTATTCCAGGTATTTTGTCACAGCAACTGAAAGCCGACTAACACAGTGATACAAAGTATCAGTGGCATACAAGGCCCTTCAGAGGGCCTCCACAGAGCCCCTCTCAGCCAGCTCTCCACACTCAGCTCCGTGCCTTTCGTGTGTCTGTAACAGGCCCCACGGATGGAGCACAGAGCTCTGTTCTACTGAGTTCAGAAGCAACCTTACAACCTTTCTCAGCATAGAACTCCTGGAAGCCCATGAACAAAGCATCCTTGTCACTCTGTCCATAAACGTCCCTGGTGAATTATCTCTGTTCTAGAGAGACCTTTCCCAGACAGGCTTCCTCTTCCATGGATTTATTTGTAGCTCTCTAATGATGTGGAAAAGCAGTTTGGTGCCAAAGAAAAACAAAACCACCTAAGGTAACAAATTAAGAGCAAAATTACATAGGGCTTTTTTCCCCCCTTCTTTTTAATGGTATTCTAGCTGCATTCTTCAACTAAGTCATAAAATCATTTCCCAAGCCAGAAATATCATTATCCTCATTTCACAGGTGGAAAACTAGGAGGTACAGAGAGGTTAATGGCTGTGTCTAGGAGCACACAGCACGTCCTCATCAGAAGGCACTGGAGATGCGGGTAGAGTGCGGAGCTCACACTGTTCTACCATAATGCAAACTTTCCTGAACGAGTTTGGCTTGGCCTAATTGGCATTCGACTTTAAAAAATGTCTTTCATTAAAAATATAATTTGAAGAACTGGGTAATTGACTCACATTTGATTAAGGCAGATTCTATTGGATTAACATGATTAATAGGTAAAATTATAATCAAACAGAAAGCGGTACGAAAGGTGACTAAGTCGTGGATCACATTACAATACTAGATTTTTTAAAAGATAGATGAGCTGGGTGTTTTCTCTTGCCTACATTAGAAATATTCATTTCACAGTGGATCTCACACTGTTCAGATATAGTAGGATAATTAGAATGGTGTTGTGTTCAAGATTAAAAGCAGAACATAGGAGATGCTTTGACTTTGCAGTATGAGAAAATTGGGTTGTCCCCTTCTGATTTTACACACACACACACACACACACACACACACACACAAGTTACTTGGCTCAAGCTGGCTGGAAAATTCCTCAAAATGATAAGGAATTAGGCCACTGTGCTGGTTAGCCCTGCTTGGACCTAACTGTAATTCATACCTCATCAAACTTCACAGCCCCTTTTGGGAGCTGTGATGTTCCCAAGCACACGCAGGGGTAACACAGTCCATAGCTCTTTTCTCTGAATACAAAATTGTATCCCCCACAGAATCTTAGTTAACTGATATGAAACTTCTCCAACATCAGTCACTTTCAGGCAGCCAGATCAGGAATTAAATGCAAACTAAAATTTTCCAGGAGTGGGGATGGAAGTGGGAATTGTCACTTGATCCTACATTCTTTCACCCAGAAGTGGGAGCTTCTGTGATAGGAATGGAGGTGTTTGTGAAATTTAACATTCTTCTCAGCACCATGACTTTCTTCACTTTAGGAGGCTGACTGACTGGGTGCAGCCTCCTTCCCAAAATATCCATGTTTCATAACCGTAAGAGGAAGGGCTTTAACCATTCCACAATCTTCATCAATGACCTCAAAGCCAGTTACATAACACAAAGCAAACACTGACTTCCTAACAAAGGGGCCCCAATGAGTCCAACCCCAATTGACTCCACACTCCCAAGATTTCCCTGCATGGAAAACCTGGAGCCCCCTCTGCAGTCCCTGCTCTTACCATGTCATTATCTCTCTGATCTAGCAAATGTCTAAGAACTGGAAGTGAGGGAAGGTGTCACAATAATAGCTTTCTTTGTGTACAACAATGACAAAACAGTTGAAAATGGATAACATTTCACACTGGAGAGCAAGAAATCCCTGGCATAACTTGCTAGAGTATATAATGGGAGACATTTGGTAGTGTCTGTCAAAATATTCATCAACTATATGTGCCTTCTGACTAAGCCATCCCATGTCTACCTACACACAATGACAAGGCATAGAGGTTGTTTATGGTAGCAACTGTTTTGTATTTTTTATTTGCATTTAAAAGTATTAGAAACACCCTAATTATCAGTAGGGAAAAAAATCAAATAACTCAGGATATAGCTACAGTATGGAATACATGTAGATCTCTACTTTAAAAGATCCAACCACAATGTCAAGGAAAGCTTTCCATGGTATATTTTAGGTGAAAAAGAGTTGGTGGTGGACATGGAGATTTTTATAAGATGATTTCTATCTATGTATTGCTTAAAACATTGTATGTGTATTCCACATTTTTTAAGGGAATATTTTAAAGAATCAGCATGGAGCCCAGAGGTTGCAAAGGAGTGCTTCTCATGACAGCTTCCCTGACAGCGTCACAAAAGTCTGCTGGAACCACTACCTCAAACGCAGGACTCTACACACCCATGCACAAAGTGCTTCTGCAAGGCTGTGCACAGCGCCCGTCTGCCCAGCCTTGGACGGTACCACCCTCATCACTCATCCCTGTGGCCAAGGGTGACTGTTTCAGCATGACTCGTGCGATCCTCCTCATTTTCCCTCTTAAAAGCTTTGCCATATCTCAGCTTCTTCGAATACACTTGTAATTTACCATGAATATTCCCATTGTAACGTGCTGATATTTCAAAAAAATAATCCTTATTCTTTGGAGAATCTCTCTCTGATTGCTCTTTAGGTTGATAAACACAAGTCTCCAAGTATAAAACACTGCACTTTTAGGGTATCATGGGCACTTTTAGGATGTCATGGGTGTTTTGTTGGCATGGTTAGACCTCAGTGATGTAGAAACCCCATCTCCATGCTGTGAACCATGTGACATTGTCAGGCCTGAGATGTGAATCTTCCTCTGTGCATGTGGGAAGGTCTGCAGAGGGCTGTGGGGAGGACAGGGGTTCTGAGCCCTTGAGCAGGTGGGACAAGGAGTGTCCTTCTGAGAACATTTAAGAGTAAGTGTGGGTTGTGTTCCAGACAGACAGTACAAATGCAGTGAATGGAAAGGCAGTGGCGAGGGGAGTGAGAGTCAGCACAAAGAGACAAGTCTCTGGGGAGACCCCGCTGGCACTGGACAGTGGGGTCCAAAGCCCATTACAGGGCCTCCTGGGTGGTGGCAGCTGATAGAAACGTGGCCAGCTGTTTCAGGCCCAGATCACCAAGACTCACTGGCACAGGGAGGAGTGCTGTGCATATTAAGCAAATGACTTACCCCTTATTCAGCAAAGAGAACCTTCCTCGAGGCCGCTGAGGTGGTGAAGCATCCGAACTGTGTGCTGTGTGGAAGTTGCTGCTGACTGTTTCAGATATAAACCGTCAGAAACTGGAAGTCTAGTTTCTAATGAGGCTGTTGTCATTTAGACTTCTGCGAAGCTTATTTTCTGTTTGTGTGAGCCTGTACCCACATAGTGCTCTAATAAAAACATAAACGATCAGTTTTCTTCGGTCATCAAATTCATGTATCTATAGTAATATGACACATTCTACTGAACCAGATGGGAAATTCTTCACAACCTAACAGGTTACGTGGACCTTTGGCTGTGGAATGGAGATGCATGAAAATTTCTTTAATTACTGAGGAATTCACAATCTTTTCTTTCTTTTGAAAGAGACCATTTAGATGAATAAAACAGGGAACTCCTCAAAATAGAAGTAAATTTTCCCAAATACCAAATTGCGTTGTCATAACTACAGTTCCATTGTTCCTGCAAGCAGCCAATTTCAGTCAACTCTGCAACCCGGGTGATATCAGAAGATTTGCTTGCTTCTCTTTTGGCAGGTTTTGAATCCGGGATTGAGCCCCTCAGGATTAAGCCCTCCTAACTTGGGAGAGTAAGGAAAACCAGGGTTAGTTGCAACTAAGACAGGCAAGAGGCAGGGCAGATCAGGAGAGAGGATCTGTGTTAATCTGAGGGTCTTCACAACCCAGGGGAAGTCTGATGTGAGAAGCTGGGTGTAAAGAAGAGATTTTCTCCTCAAAGATGCTTACTCTCATTTTACAAGGCCTCTCAGGAAGTACAATCACATCCCATCAGAAAGACGTGGCTATTCCTGAGGTTTGGGCACATTCGGGGCTGGGAGAGTTGCGTGTGGTTTTAAAGGAATGAAGTACAGACAACGCTATACCTCCCTGCTGCCTCCAGACCACTGGTAGAGACTCTCATGGGTCATCGAGCTCGGGAGAATAACGACTAATCAACGTAGGACACAGAGTGGACCAATTTAATACTTACTGCAGGGTTAGACTTCCCACAGCCTTTGATCAGATTTTTTTTTAGGTCAGTAACATTTGCTTAGATTTTTTTTTTAATTTTATTTAAAGAGGGGGGAAGCAAAACAGAAAAAAAGGTAGAAACAATACAGAATTTCAAAAAAAATAAACAGTAAGAAATCACTATTTGATACATTACATATTGTCTTCTTGGATATAGTTGTTCAAGTTACAAAATTAAAACATAAAAAGTGGGCATTCAAACAATGAGGCTGCAAACAGTTCTGTTCACTGATCCAACAAAAACTTAGTAACACGGTTATCAATCCTACACACTTAAGGTTACATACAGTTATCTCTTTTAGAGCACTTTCTTTTCCTCTCTCTTTTTTTTAAAATTCTTTTTATTTAAAGAAAAAATTTTGAGACAGAAAGAGGGTAGAAACAATAAAAAATCTCAAGAACAAAACAAAACAGAAAAAAAAACAGTAACCAGTAAAAAATTCGCTAGTTGATAATTACATACTTTCCTCTTAGATGCAGTTGTTCAAGTTACAAAAGTAAAGTCCACAAAGTGGACATCCAAACAGTGAGACTGCAGTCAGTTTTGCTCATCCATCCAACTAAAACTTTAGCAACATGGTTATTAATTCCACACACTCAAACATACAAGCAGTTATATCCTTTAGAATACTTTTTTCCTTTTTTTTTCTTTACAATAACTATAATCCATTCTCATAAACTACTTAGAAGTTCTACACATGTATAAGTCTCTACACATATACCTAGCCTTTCTGTATTAGAGGGAGAAACAAATCAAAACAAGTCAGCAATACCAATTCCTAGAGAAACACAAAATGAAAAGAACATTCAAAAACACAACACAACACTAGGTAATCTACAGTAGTCACTATGATGTCTCTTATTATTTTCAATAAAATTGTCTATATCATCAAATATAATATAAACTTAGCATTGCTTTACACTATTAATAAAATCTAAACATTGAAGACATTATAGGACTTCAAAGGCAGTTAACAATCAAACCAGAATGGGTATCCTATTGAATCCTGTCATCTTCAGAGTAGTTGCCCCTACTCTCAGACTCAACACTCTCAAGCATACCAGATTCAAATAAAATCAGTCAAGATAAAACAGTGATTAAACCAATCTTCTGTCTTATCTTTGCCATGCTATTTTTCTGTTGTTATTTGTTTACTTTTCTCCTTCATTCCACTGTCTGCCCCTTTCTTTGAGGCCTTTCTGGCATTATTCCTGGAACCCTGGTGATTTTTTTCTCTCTCTCTAGAATGTCCTTCAGTATTCTTTGCAGGGTTGGATTGGTGGTCACAAACCCCCCCAGTTCCTCTTTGTCATGGAAATATCTTGTCTCTCCATTAATTTTGAGAGACAGTTTTGCAGGGTACATCATTCTGGGTTGGAGGTTATTTTCTTTCAGGGCTTGGAATATTTCACTCCAAGCTCTTTGTGATTTGATGGTTTGCATTGAGAAGTCTGCTGTGATTTTGATGAGTTTTCCTTTATAGGTAATCTGTTTCTTTTCTCTGACCACTTTTAATATTCTGTTCTTGTGATGGATTTCTGGGATCCTG
>PVLA01011463.1:0-52922 GCA_004027455.1 Hydrochoerus hydrochaeris | reverse complement strand
ATCCTCCCCCATGAGCTCTTTCATTTAAAGCTTTTGTATAAACTCTCTCATACTACTCACAGAAGGTAAAATTTCACAATTAGTTTTCACAAAGTTATCTAGAGGGTTTCTAGTAACTCCTCTGGAGTTTCTATTTTCAATTTCATATTGAGTATTACATGAAAATATATATATGTGAATTACACAAATTACAATTATCAGTACAAAACATTACAAGATCCTCACGCCCAATTCCCACATGCGGTGTCCTTTTCCTGGAGAAGCGATTCCTTGAAGCGCTCTCCTCCACCCATGGACCTTGTCACAAGGCGTGGATGGACTAGGACGCGGCACTTCTGCAAGAAGATAACCGGTTTTCCCAATACCATTGGTCTTTCCTACAACATACGCTGTTAGTACTTTTTATAAAGATCAGATAGTTGCACGTGTCTAGGAAGGTTCTATATCCTCAATTCTGTTCCATAGATCCATCTATCTGTTTTTTTTTCCCAGCACCATGCCTTTTTTGTCATTATTGCTCTGTAGTGCAGTTTGAAGTCAGGCATTACTATTCCACCTGCTTTGCTCTAATTGTCCAAAACTACTTTTGCTATTCTGGTTCCCTTCTGGCTCCATGTGAATTTTAGGTTAATTCTCTAGATGTGTAGAATATGCTATAGCTATATAGATTGCAGCTACATTTAATATGTGTAGTGGTTTGGGGAGTATGGCTATTTGGATAATATTTTTCCTGCCTATCCAGGAGCAGAAGACTTCTTTCCATGTTCAGATTCCTCTTCAATCTTCTTCAGGGCCAGAGTGAACTCACAGGCATAAGCACCTGCATGGCAAGTGTGAGGTTGGAGTTCAGTCCCTGTTCCAAAACAATGTTCTTCTTCAGAGTCCTGTAGTTTTCTTTGTAAAGGTCTTTCACTTCCTTGGTTAGGTTCATTTCTATATATTTCATTTCTGTTGAATAAATTTATTTTTTCTTACATATGTATTTAAACTACAGGTTTTACTTAAATATTGATTTTAGGTTGGTATGTAGCATATTAATTTGTGCTTTATTGCTAAATATTATCCAGGGTTTTTTTTTTACTATTTACTTCAATATATGTAATTTAAATATACTAAATACTATACACTATACTAAATCTATCAGATAATATATAAATATTTAATAAATGTACATTTGTTTCTCTAGACAGTTGTTTCAGCTCAATTTCTGCACAAAACACTTATTCTATATGATGTTGACCCAAAATGTATTGAATTTAGCTTCATGACTTAGTACCTAGTAAATCCTTAGAAATGTTTTATGCACATTTGAAAAAATATGCATACTCTTTAATTATGTGCAGTGTACCTTACATATATATTAAATACACTAATCTTTTTTCAGATATTAGAAGATACATGTTGTTATGTGCCATCATGATTGTATAATTTTGTTTTTCCTTTTTCCTTTACCTCTATTAGGTTTTATGACTTCTGTATGATATGCTATGCTAAAACATATCCACACATTTGGAATTTTTATATCCTCTTGTTCAATAGAAACTAATATTTTATAACATAGTCACATATTACCTCTAAGACTACTCTTGTTTCTAGGCTGATTTTGTGTGCAGTGACAGCAACTATACCAAAGTTTCATTGATTTTTCTCAATATAAGAACAAGTAATTTTAGGAGAAAGAACTGCATGCATTGCTGTCACAAGTAGAAGTTATCAGTTTGTCTAGAGTAAGACTCAACAAATGTTTTAACTAGGTGAAAATGTTTTAGCTAGATCCTAAATAGCAAAAATAACCTATGCAGGATTATAGGTATAAGAATACATTCTGTGTACTGGGTATAAAGTTTATGATGGAAAAATATGACCAAATCTGAATATAAAATTGAAATTTGAAAACCATGGCTATGGGAATACTGATAGAAATCGGAAGATATGGCAGAGAAAATTCTGAACAACTGAGTGCTATGCCCTTCACTAAAATTTCCTATCCTCAGGAGATGGTGGAGGACTTTCAGAACATTGTACATTTTCTCAGTAGATGGCTCTAGAAACCAACTGACACATATATCTGGAATTTAGTAGAAACTTATAAACTGGAGGTACAGATATGGGGTTTATCATCATTTTAGTAATAAGTGAAGCATAGCGGGAAGAAAAGGACAGAAAAATAATCATCAATCATGCCTGAGTTGATCATTGACTTTTTATAAATACAGAACAGAAAATGAAATAAGTAAAACTCATTGAAAATGGCAAGAGAGGTAAAAGGAAAGGATCTTCATCACATAGATCATCAAGAGGACTTCACCAGTGCAGAATGTTCTTTAGCTTTTCCCAGATGATGAAAACAGAAAAAGCCAAAGACCTCACTGCTGACTTTAGTAAGAAATTATTAACCCAAATACTGAAAATTCAAACTCACTATTTTGATAAATGGAAACAAAAATAAGAAATTGGATGTACTATTCTTTAAATTTTGACTGAAGGGAAGAAAAAGGAGAGAAATAAGCTTTAAATGCAGTGATGAAGTCAAGGAAGTGGTTCTTTTTTGTGTGTCAGTGATGTTACAAATTTGATAGCATCAGACAGAGATTCTAAACCTGAGTTTGTCAGTCTTGAAAAAACACTGGCAAACATAAGAACATTGGTATTTGTTTCATCTTTTTTTTATTTTCCATATAAATATGCAAAGCAAAACGCTTTTACATATACTGCCTTAGGTTTCCATTTGCAAGTGTTTCTACAAGCATCAACTCTGTTTTGTCACTTTGGGGATGATTAGTCTTTCCTCTTTGTGATCCAAGCTGATGCTGGTAATGTCTACTCATGATTCCATCACTCAGCTCCAGGTGTTTCATTCCCACCATGTCAGGTGTAAAACAGCCCTGTAATGAGTGGAGGTAGCTGGAAATGCTACCTCTCCAATCAAACCCCATAGAGTTAACGACTATGGAAACAAGATCATTTCATTCTACCCTACAAGGACCAGTGGAACCAGTTAGAAATATAACAAAAGCTTTCATTTTCACAGCTTTTGAAAAGGTTTCCAAGATTAATAACCATACAAATAAGCCAATTATTTCTAGAGCACAAAGCCTAAATATCTCTTATAGTCTGAATCTCTGATTTTGTCACTTTTATCTAATCACATCCCATCCTCCTAGCTTGCCTCATTGCTACCAAAATGACTTTAGTAGTAATCTGTGCTATTCACTTGCCTCTTTCTTGCATTTAGTTCCATTTGATGAAGCTGCTGCACTAGATCTGTTAAAATTTTACTCTGTCTTCAGAGCCTCACTGAGTAGTCACATCTTCTTTTAGTTTTCTTTCCACTACTTAACTGAGATGTTGATGGATAACCAAAATTACACTCTGAAGTCTTTTTTTTTGGATTTCAGAGTAGATTTTCACAGAGCTAAATTTCCTAATCACCTGCTATGATACAGTGCCTATGCTATGGGAAAAGCAGTGTGAGAAACCTCACAAATGTGTTCATTTGTTTTGTATATTTAGTTGAGAATATATTCTGTGGGACAAATATCCATTTATTTTACCACTCTATGGAGCAAGTTCTTGAAAATTTAATGTTTTCTCTTTCTACAGAACAAAGTGTAAATGCAGGTGTTTGGAGGATCTAGGTGCACGGAGGAAATCATTAAACCTCGCGGGGTGTTCACAGCTACTCCTATAGACAGTGTTATACAAAGTGATTCACAAATACCTAAGTGAGATACAAATAATTTTCAGTTAGTTGGTGTTCATGGTGACTCAGAAAGCAGGTGGTGAAGCATAGAAATTATTTCAAAGGACACTTCACATTTGCAACATTAGCCTACTGTTTTCCTGAGTGATTCCTGAGGAGATAATTTTTTTAGTTCCTGTTTTCAACAGAGGGGTGGAAGATAAGCAGAGCCAGTTCTCTTCATTCTGTTTCATCTTTCTTCATGACAGATTAAAAACCAATGTAAAGAGATTTCAGGACAATCCTGAGACAGGAAAAAAAAATGTATTTTTCCTCCTTTTTATCTTTTCCTAATCCATGCTTAAATCTGGGAATTAGTTGATTTTGAATAATAATAAGCTAAAAAGAAGGAAATACAGCCTTGTTCTTAGGCTTCCAATGGCTAGCACCAGTTCTTTGTCAATCAAATTAAAAAGATGTTTGAAAACTGGATTTTATGATAATTATACTATATTTAAACAAAGGTACATTTTTATTTTTAAGTATGTGATTCATGTAAAGCTCACTATGGCCCAGATTCTGCTCTGTCAAAAATATTAATTCATTTTGTCTTCGTGATAACCTTAGAAGGCATATTATCGCCATTTTTATTTTTCAGAAAGGATGCTCCAAGCACAGAGTTGTTGAATGCCCTGTTCATGGCCACACAGATAATGACACAGACAGAACTTCAACCCCAGAAATCTATCTCCAAAATTTGTTCCCTTAGCCATTACGCAAACTATTTCCCCATGCAGTCTAAAAAAAGTAACCAAGGAAGTATTATATTATATATCAATGAAGAGAAATATGTCACAAAGAAAGCTTCAGATACATGTCCACAATGAAACTTTTACAGGCATTTCTTTGTGAGACAGCTAATACTCTTTTGATCAAAGGTCTTTATGTTAAACTACACTGTGATTTTCACTGGTTAGCTAGAGACCAGAGCCTCCCTACAAAATGTCTCACTCTAACTGTATCAACCAGCTGACAAAAATCAACCAACCAACCAACCAATCAATCACACAGTTCTTAAAAGCTTACCCTCCGATCTCAGCCAAAATGGTCTCTAATTCTATTTTTTCCCTTATTACCTTTATGAGTCACTTAACTGTTTGACCATTTCCTACTCACAGCACTAAGAAGGTACTGCCCTGAGAGAAATGACTGTAACTTGCCAAACATCATAGCACAGGAGTGGCACAGCCAGGCTTCCTATCCAGGTGTTCTCGCTCCAGAGTGAAGCTCACAGAGTCCTCCTGAGGTTCAAAGGAAGGGTGCCTCTTCTGACATCCCTCAGTCAAATCTTTATTTTGGTTTTCAGGCTTTAGCAACTCTTCTAGGAACACACGCAGGGATCTGTTTGCTTATGAAGGGAGTTGATAAAACCATGGTTCTTCCACTTAGTTGAAGGTTAAGAAACAGTAACACTGTTATTTACATACAAGGAAAAGTAAAGATAATGCCCAACACAAGAATAGGTCATCTACACTCAGTGAAATAATATATGGTAAATAAGCAATGAGCAAGTAGCATTAAGTTCCTAGCCTGTTGCTGGTTTTGAGGTGGATTAGTTCCCCCACAGATTCTCCTGTAGCATGGAGGCTTGGTCCTAGTGTGCTGGTGAGACCTTTAAGAGCTAGAGCCCAGAGGGACACCATTAAGTTACTGAGGGTGCTGTCAATGGTCCTATGGATTGTATGAAGATAGTACTTGTGGGACTTTTGAATAGTTCTCTCAAGAATGAATTATAAGAGCAAGCCTAATATCTGATCACTGTCTGGCTTCCTGCCTGGTGAAGCAATCTCTCACCCTGATGATATGTGCTGCTGCTGTGATTCTACTAAGTCTAAACCAACGCCAGTACCATAGCGTTAATCCTCCAGCTGGGAGCTAAATGTCTTGTTTATTAAGCAACTACCTTCCCCAAGTACAGAGTGGTGAGAAATGGACTAACACACCTGGTGAGCTTCACAGTTAGTGCCTGACAAATAGTATTTGGTAAGTTAATCTATATCGTAATATAATCACATTGATTTTATGAGATCTATAAAAAATTTGATAGCATGCATTTTACAACTATAAATATGTGTTTGAAAATATCACTTTTGTATTCACTTTCACTGTAACACTGGGTTACTTATATGTCGGAAGTGTACAGAAAACATTTCCTTGGATATCATTTCTAAAACCAAGAATCTGTTTAAAAATCATGTAAAAACTGATTTAGGTTAAGATGCTTTATCAGAAAAAAAATACACTTATAAAGTGCTTTCTACTGGGAAATAGCTTAATTCCTAAAATTATTATGAAAAGTCAAAAGAAAACAAATACACACTAAAATTTAGACATTTTAAAATCACTAAATTTCACCTTGTCAGTACTTTCTTTGTCTTATGATTTAATATGAAATAGACAGTGGGGCTATGTCTTGGGTGCAGTGTGGCAGCAAGACAGGCCGATGTGTGTTGCCCTATGCTAAAGAGCCAGTTATTTCCAAAGATGAAAGCAGTAATTCTGACTACTTTTGTTCATAAACTGTTTCCTCCCAAGAACTAAAATGAAGATTTCATTCCCATCTTCTGAGGTATATGGACGGAGGGTGATTTCCTTTCACTTTATTCTACCAAAATTACTCTGAAATGAGAATTTAGAAAACATCACCTATGCAATTTTCATGTCCTTAATCATCATATCTATGCAAACCATAGTGGGTAGATTTGCCCTGATGGACAGTCTGTGGATTTGTTTCTCCCTTCTCCCCACAAACGTTTGCCACAGAAGGTTGAAGTAGTTGAATATTAGGTTGGTTGCTCAGCTTTCAAGCCTCTCAAATGCATTAAGGAGAAGGAATTGTAGAATCTGAACTTTTTTAGTACATTATATGAATGTTAGCCCCCATCACTCATAGCATAAACTGGGTTTAGATTTGTTAATCACAGATTGAAAGCAACTTCAGTCACAGTATAATGGGCTTTAATAATGATCAAATTAAATAGAGGCCCTTATGGAAAATAAAATCAATCATCTTTAGTTGAGATAGAAAAAAAGATAACAAACTTTGCATATTAAAAATGTTTTAAGTTTAAGCAATCTATTATTAAAAGTCAAAATTGCTCAGGAAATTTAAAATAAAGCACATTCTTTCTAAAAAGTACCTCAGGTTGGCCATGAGAACAGGAAAGAAGAAGAAAGACAATTTACTCTAGAAGAGGAACAAGTTCATAAGAGAAAGTTTGTGGTCTAATTAGATGAAATTAAAGATAATGCACCCCACAGTCAAATTTTTGGGTGGGTTAGAAAACAAGCTGACATACTTTCCATTCAGCTAGATTTAAGGTTACTTTTTCCCCAAGTACATATAACGAATGATCCAAAGCAGTGTAGCTGAGACTGAACTCTTGGAGAAAACACAAATGCAGATCTACCCTATCAAGGCAGGCAAGCCCGCAGACAGAGTAATTAATGCAATCGGGGAAATACTTCTTCAAGACAAATAGTAAAATAGCAACACATCTGAAAACGTGTACAGAATTGATAAACACTAGAAAGACCAGCATACTATTGTTAATGTTTACATAATAGTGAGTATTTTACATTGATATTCACAAAATTGGCATCATTTATACTGGATTGAGTTCTGGGTATTGCTTCTCCATTAGGAAACCTGTTTTGGAAGTAGCGTAGTAATCTTGAAGGGGCACAGAAGTGAAGCAGAGTAAAGGAGGCCAGCAGGTCACCGTGTATCAAGTGTAGGTTGTTACACACTCCGTGGTAAGGAACATGAGTGGGAGGACTATTCAACTTCAGAATGTGAAGATAGGTTTGATGTTTTTGAAAGTTTTTAGACAGATGAGGCATTCGTTTATTTCTTCAGTGTCATAAGACACAGTCTAGAGAAATGTGCTGCCAAAACAAATGCCCGGGGCATGCACATTTGTGCACACACACACATACCACACACACACACCAGCGAAAATGGAAACAGAACTCTCTAAATCTGCAAACAGTTCCAATCCTGAGTGTGATAGAGATGATGGTATGTTAAACATGCAGCTGGGAACAAGTTACAGAAATAGACCACTAGAATCATGTTCATAGCTGTGGAGAAACATTACAGAAATAAATAACTTCTGATATCTCTAAAGTGAGACATTTTCCATACCTGAGAATGAGGAAAACAGGAGTTGAAGGGAAGAGAGGCGACAGGGAGAAAAAGAGGAAACAAAACATATCATGTACAAGTACAAATTCCCTAAGATTTAATATGATAATTTCAACTATCTAAATGTATCAGTACACTTAATGTAAATAAAGAAGGCTGAGGCCTTCTGGGGTATAGCTCCGATAGCTCCTACAGATAATAGGCTGCAACAGTCTACCCTAGGACAGGGGCCAGGAATGGCTAAGTCCACAAGGTTTTAGATGAAATAAACAAAAGTTCAAGGAGGGCACGTGGAAGGAAGTACGGTTCACTGCCTTCAGCATTTCATAGCTAGAGTTAAGTGACAGAGTTAGTGCGACACAGACTAACTCACTATGACCACTCTGAGAGCATGAGGCAGTGTTCACATTTATCAGGGCATGAGGACAGGCAATTTTAATGTTTTGAATGTGCTGCTTCAGAAATAAAGGCACCTGGCAAGTGAGTCTGCCTTTCCCCAAGCTTCTAAATTAAGCAAGTTGGCCAGAAAATTTGAAACACACTCTTTGAGAAAGAACTGTGGGGGCAGGTGGATTTCTTCAGAAACAGTCAATATAATATTCTGGTTAAGGTTTTGATGAAAGAGATATTTCAGGAGTTTGCAGCTTTGAGAGACCAGACTGACTGACATCTTAGTAAGGCAGATCCAAGTATAATTTTCCCAGAAAATCTTCTTATGAGTCACTACTGAAACTTTAGTCACTGCTATGGTATTTGAGGTTGCTGTTTTCTGAATCTGGTACATATAAACCTATGTTGTGTTAAGTTTGCCTGTCCTATTAACTCTCTGCACTTCTAAAGAATTGAGAGCTCCACAGGAAGGGTATTATTGCATATTAGCATACATGCCCACATCACTACTGTTGTTTCTAAAAATACCAATTAAAAATGAACAGCCATCCATACATGTGTTCCATAAATCCATGTATCTTCTACCTGTGAACTACAGTTACTTAAGAACCAAGGTTATGAAAACCAAGGGCAGCAGCAAAAAGGATGAGAAAAGGAGAAGAAAAGATCATATCCATTATGACTCAGTGGATTTGACAGAGGCAAAGCTACACAATTAATTGCAAAAGATAGTTAAGTAATAAAAACTGCACAAATTCAGGATGGTGGTTACATCTATATGGAGGAGCACGTCAGCAATGCTGAAAAACTACCCGTTTTAATGAATGACAGCTGCTAAGGTCACCAATCTTCAGAAAAGCAAGAAGTCAAGTGACTGGCTGAATGAGCAAAAGAATTGGACTTTGACCTTGACTTTCTTTGGACTTTTATTGAGAAGGTTTCGATTTTGATTTGCACGAAATTTTACTTGGAAAATTATTTAATTTTATCAATTTCTGGAAGTTTGACAATGGAAAGATTGTGCTATCCATATTTGAACTTTGAATACCAGATTTACATTGTTGTCTGTATTCATTTATTGTGTAATATTTTAGTCCCAAGTCAACAACATGGGCAGTGATAACTTAAGAAGGAAGAAATCAGTGGTAGAGTGACACCTACTAAATGAAGACAACCATTGACTGGAGGGCGTTGATCATAATTTGTTTTTCCTCTTCCCTTTTCCATGAAAACCTCCACCAGAGCAACAGTCTAGTCCAGGGATGGCGAACCTTTTAGAGCTTTCGGTGGTAACAAATAGCCCACTTCAGCATGTGTGCCATAGCTTCGCCACCACAGGCCTAGTCCTTCTCCCTGCTCTGCTGATCCCCAAGTTTGACAGAAGACACTTTTAAACACATCCAGCTGAGACCCCTCCTGGCTCCGAACTCTCTCAGTGCCTTTCAGTCCCCATATATTCATCATGTCTCTGATGTCATTTTATAATTCTACAGAGACACACTCAGTCCTTTTGGGGAGTCCCCTGTTCTGCTATGATGCTCAGAATAGAAACCACATAACTCAGATGTAGAGTATTAAGACTTTTTGCCCTTTAAAACAACATTTTGCAAACATCTTTATAATAAAACTAGTTGTTCTCCAGTGTCTGTTTCCTGAGTCTTAATTCTGAATTGATTTGAAACTCAGGAGGGAAAGAATAGACTTCATTTATTAATTCCCCAAACTCTGAGATGAGTGATAATAATACTGGATGACATTGAGATACTTATTATCAGGTAAATCATTGTTTAATAGTCTTAATTCCCTTCATAAGGGAATACTCTGTAGAGAACCCAGACGGTACATAGCCCAGGGTCAGTGGAGAAGGCCAGGCTTTTTTTAATAAGAACTCACTTTTTTGTATTCTAAATTATTTTAATAAAGCCCGTAAGAAAGGATTTATATTAATATTATGGCAATTTATTTGGAAATTTCATAAAACAAAAGTTAAAATATAGTTTAGTTATATGAACAGGCCTTAGTTTAGTAACTCCTGCTCTGTTTGCCTTTATCTATTAAAACAAAACAAAAAATTGAGTAAGAAAATAAACTCAACTGTAGACTCAGCTAAGGAAACTTCAAATAGCCAGCAATATTTTTTCACTACATATAAAAATAATAAATGGTGATTATATGATGAGTAATGTATGGGAAACAATGAAATGCATATGTATTTTATAAGAAATAGCTTTGGGATTTTGAGCATAAAGATTTTAACTGTTAGTAACTGAAAAATTTAGTTCCATATGATTAACTATAAATCTTTTCTGCTTAACATTAATGCTGATTTATCAACCATTACTAACACAAGTGGCAAGTATTTTGCCAATATGTCAACTGTTTTATTCCTCTCCTCAATATATTCCCTAAATTCAGTCAGACATGGTTCTTTAGATGTTTGAATTTATTGTAATAATTATGTTTTTTATCCACCTGTTATAGAGATGCTCAAAAATAAAATAATGGAACTAGAATCACAGAAAAAATGTATTTTGCTTTCAATTATTAAGCAAATAGATTAAACTAAAATTATAGCTGTAAATAAATAGATTAAACTTCCATCCTCAGATTTCATTAGAAGAAAATTAATGGACTTTCCCAGGTAAAACATACGCCATGATGTCTCTATCATAAATTCTCATTATTATAAAAATACAACTTTAAAGTACTTTTCTTTCACTGGTATTCAGTCTTCTATCAAGGCTGCTACATGTTTTCATGTTAAATAAAGTCAGTAAGTGCTCTTTAAACCAAATGGTAAATGAGATTTCCATTACATTATGTGATGATATAACATAACTTCCTATAAAAGTTTGCATTAAAAAATTAACAAAGCCTACTAACATAAGTGACAGTTTAACAAAATGTCAGGGAGCTTTAATATATAAAACATTTGCAACTATTGACAAGAAACCTTAAAGTAAGCTATTAAGATACTAGGGAGTTTTTTTTTTTTTTGAACAATGTGAGAATTCTAAGAACTTCAGAATACATTGAAACTTTCCTATTTACCCATTCCTAAAATTGTGTATTCTCTCTCCTAGATACTAAAGTACATCTGCTTCCTTCAAAGACTTAAGGTTCTGCTTTATTAAATTTCCATATAAGATATTAAATGGAGATACTTGGGACAGAGCCTGATTAATGAGTATCCAGTTAGCTTTACAGGCAGCAATTATTAAAGGATGCTAAAGGACATTAGCGCATCACTGAGAATTAAAAAACCTCAGAAATATGGTGCTAATTAAATTTGACCTTCCAATGCAACTACTATACAAGTTTAGAATAGTTATGGGCCCTCTTCTGCCTTCAGACACTGGTCCTTCAGACACTGGTCTACTCAATAAAACAAAGGGAAAAATGCTCCAAGATGTTTGTAAATCTCCTTGAAGTAAACATTGAACATTTAAAAATCTGTTTACAACGATACCTTACTATTGAACTTCCCAGGATTATTGTGTATATTCTTCTCTTCTTGGAGTTCCTTCCAAGATTACTTGGATTCCAGGCTTTTTCTAAATTATTTGTGAATCTATGCCACAGATTAGGGAGTTAGAGAATTAATTCTGGTGCAAGCTCAACTCTGATGCCTTCAGAAATCTGGAAGCCATCCAGTGTTGCCAAACCCATGACACAAGAAAGTCACCAAAATGATTGCATTCCATATTCCTAACCTGGGTATCCTTGTGTAACTTCTTTTCTTTTTGAATACCAAGGGTATTTGCTAAACAGCAAATAGAATCATCTAATGTGGACACGAGTCCCAACCAATCACAAACTGGCTTTTTGACCTCAGGTGAATTTATTCAACCTAAGAATTTAAGCTGGGGGCCGGGGATTTAGCTCAGTGGGTTAAACACCTGCCTTGCAAGCGCGAGGCCGTGAGTTAGATCTCTCCGGTTCAAAAAAAAAAAAAAAAAAGAATCTAAGCTGACTCATCCATAAACTGGAAATTATGACTACTGCTTACAGACTGCATTGTATCATGTGAAAAAAAAATGATATCTTTGCTCTCCTAACCACCAGTACCACAGAAAGTGACCTCATTTGGAAATAAGAACTTTCGCAGAACTACTCAACTTCAAATGTGGTCATATTGAAGTAGGGTAAGCTTTTGACCCAATACAGCTGGAGCTCTTATAAAAATAACGTCATGTGGAGAACAGAGACACAGGCAAAATGCCACATAATGAGGAAGGCAGACATTGGAAGGAGTGCCTCACAGTACCAAAGTAAATGAATTAACAAATAAATACACCAAACTTTGGGAGAGAAGCATAGAAAGGCTGCTTCCTCACAGCCTCCAGGAAGAGCCAATAATGCTGACACTTTGAGCCCTAGTATCTTGCCTCCAGAACCGTGAGACAATAAATCTCTGCTATTTTAGTCTATTAATTTATGTCAGCTCTAGGAAATTGATACCCACCAAATAAAGTGATTGTGAGGTTTAAACAATGTGATTTGTAAAACACCTGACATGGGATAAGTACTAAATAATGATTAACAACAGCGGTCAAATATTTTGAAATATAATCAGTTGGTGGATTATGCAACAATTACACTTGATTTATGTCTTGTTCCTATTTTTGGAAATTCAATTATTAAGGTATTCTGGTGATGAGGCAGTGGACAAGGCAAGAATTGTAAGGGAGATAAATCTCATACCAGTCAATGTGTATTAATTGTTTGAATCTAGTGTAAATGGTTTGGCAAAAATGAGGTTGGAACACTTAGCTAAATTGAAGTTTGGGGATTATCTATGAATTTAAACTATCCATGCCATTTTGGCCCCCATTATCACAAGTAATTGAGAGGAAAATCTTGCCAGTTATACTGTTCCATAAGGCATAATGTAGACTTCAATATTTAAGTAATTCATTAGCAGGTTTAAATGATACCATGGAACAATGTTAAGGGACATAGGAGATAGTCATGACCTTCATTTTAGAGATGAGATATTGGGGCCCATAGAGGTTATAATAAACTCAAGGTTATATAGTTTATGATGGAAAAACTGACACTAGTATCCTTGTCCTCTAATTTTCTGTTAAAAATTGATGATCCTTTTCAAATCCTTTTCTGTGTTACTTTCAGAGGTCTGTAGAGCTTTTACTATTATCTGAACCCCAACACTGCAGGTAGAATCTTAAGACCAAGGGTAGGGAAATCCAGATCCAGAGAGAAAAAAAGTCATAGCATGTAACATTTTTGGTAAATAAGTTGAAAAGTCACATTGCAGGAAGGGGTAGCAATGGAGACAAAGAGGAATTATTTTCACACTCAAATTATTAGCTATATAACACATTTAGAGAAATCTTTTTACATTGTTTATAAGATCCATTAATTGTGACCTGGCAGGACCTTTCTAGAACAAGTCATCAGAGCCTGAAATGGTGTTTGGCTAAGCAGCAAACTCAGAGGAAGTCATTTTCATTGCATTATAAAGAAAACATAGGACACTGCTGCTCACAAGATCACTGGGATGGCTGAACTTTGGCTCCTCACATGATTTTGCAAATACAGAGTGTGCTCATTTCCTGCTTAACAACTAACCCCACTTAAATTAAAGCAAGTGCCCCTGCTCCTTCACCTCTGATTTGGTCAGCTTTTAAGTAGGTTTTGTGAGGAAAAAATACAAGACTCTTGATACAACAAACTTTGTATCACTGCATGCACTTTTGTTCACTTTTTATGTTTTATATTTTTATTTTTTTATATTTGCAGTGTTTATAGGACATTTCCATGTTGCCAGCCCTAAGGACACCGCCATTGTAATTGAAAGGCCCAGTTTAGAATCTATCCCATAAAGAATCATTCAGGTTCATTTTGCAGTTCATAGCCCAGAACCAGAACTTTTTAAAAGACACTCAATAACACCAATGCAGGCACCCCTCTGGACAGCATATCAATTTGTATTATGAAGTGAATTGTGGTTGTAGCCACCAGAGCTGATATAGTTAAGTGTCTGTCAGTGTTTCCATTATATTTTGAGCTTCTTACTTGGTTGCAAGAATATCCTTCAGGCTGAAGCAAATACAGCCTAGGATAGATCTGTCATCTTTCTTTAGTTTTATGTTTTAAAAATGCTAGTTTACTTTTGTGTTTGCTTACACACAATTAAAGATAAGCAAAGATTTGAGTTTATAAATCACCAGGCTACCAAATGATGATGGATTTTATGAGGTAGGCTCATGGCACTAAAACTCATATCTATTTGTGGGATTCAAATTGTTCAACTTGGAGGTTAACCTTCAAAAAACAGAGTTCCAATGGGATGCAAGTTCCCTCCACAATTATACCTGTAATTATTTGACTTCTGAATTTTAAATCAAGGAGTGTTTATTTATATTTAGATGGGACATGGCTGCATCATACGTAGGCTTTCACTTTTCACTTTTCAGGCTTCACATCCTCCATCCTGAGTTTCAACCCATGAAAATTTCTTTCCATCCTACCAAACCTATCTTAAGCTTCTACCTTCTGAGAAGACTTCCTGGACTCCTACAAATAGATCCAGGGATTGTTTTCTTAAGTTCATTGTATATGTATCACTGCCCTCTACTATAGCTATTATTACATAATAACATTTGTGTTTCTTTACTAGTATGCACAAACTGAGGGCAAAGTCTATGTCCTATTTATTCACAAAATGCTGTAAAATATAGTTGAATAAATGCTAGCTTCACAAATGAATAAATTGAGGGGAATGGAAGATCTGTGAAACAGGGTTAGAGATAAGCATTTTGAGGAACACAAAAATTCATTTCCAAAAACTAAAAATGCATTTAAATATTATTTTCTTTCAATCTTTCAACCTTACAGATGGTTAACATTCTTATATGCCCAACAATAAAGAATCTCCCAGAAAATTATATTCCTTGAAAACTCACAGGAAAAGATATATGCAACACGATATATTTCTTAAAAGAATTGAGAGAATTACAGATCAAGGAACCAAGAGATGAAGTGTTTGCTCTGACTTAGTTGTAGAGAGTCTGAGATTCTCTTCAAGTTACTTAATAGCTCAGTGATTCAATCTCTCTGCAAATGGTGACAAATAATAGCAGTTCTTGTCTGCTTCACAAAGATGTTTGGTAGAAAATGTGTTAGTATGTTTCAGACATTTTAAAGAGAAAAATCTAAACTACATGTAATCTACATAATTAAATATTATATTTGTCTTGTATGTTGTAAATTATAATTTATTGCTAAGAAGACTATTTTGTTGAAGTAACATTAACCTTATTACAAAATATAAGTGGAAGATTTAGTTCTTCTACTTGTCATGAATACTGTAATGAAAGGAAATGAAAAGTTATGCACTTCTTTCTGCATTTGGAGCGGACCCATGTGATGAACATGATGGATAAGCCGTCATGTTCTAACTGAATTTCCAAACACATTCTCAAGGAAACGTTCTGAAAAGAATTACAGAGGCTTTTACAGGAAAATGATTGGAGTGATTTTTTTTTCATAATAACTGGTTTGCTTTATAGGTTAGATGTTATAGATTTGAAAACTTATAGTATTTCTTAAAGGATAATCTATGAATCACCTGCTTCTGCATAACCTGTAATATAAATTCAGAGTCAAAGAACCTATTCTGGATGTGAATAAGAAATCCTGAGAGATGGCTTAAGAAATAAGGAATGGTGCATGTTGAGCAAGATCTTCCGATGATTCCTGAAGTGATACTCACTCAGATCTGAGAACTCTGAGCATGCCTCTTTTGGTTTAGAAGCAGAGTACACAGAAACTACAGAAAATGAAGAGCAATCAACTGCAGTGTTCTGTGTAGTAAGAGGTGACTATCTTTTCCCTGAAAACTCACTGTCTGTGTTACTTTTGTACTCTTTCTGAAAGAATTGGTAATTAATCCTATTGGCAAATGTTGGACTAAAACGTACATGAATCTGGAATTGATAATTCTATCTTGTTTTGTGTTACCAGGATTCAAGGGTAATTTGGATTTATGAGGAAGACAGTATACCTTTATTTATTCTTCTGTGTTTTCTTAGAGGCAAATCAATCACTTCCTGTTCATAATCATTTGAATATTTTTCTAATGGTTTATCTCCCTGCCACTACCAAGAAAAGTTGAGTAAAACAACAAAGTACTGTTGTGATGGAACAGTGCCCATTTTCTACCGTTAATGGGCACATTTGTTGGTTTGCTTCTGTAAGCATGTCAGCACATAGTCATGTGGAAATTCAACAATTATAAAAAGAACACAGAGGCAAATGAAAAACACCTGAGGTTCTGATGCAGCATGGAAATTACTGTTTACATTTTGGTGAAAATGTTTCCAGAGTTCTAAACTTAATGTAGATGTGACTAGATAAGATTATACCTATAAAAGTAATTTATTCACATAAATAAATATAAAATATATTTATATACATATTGTGTTATATTTTACATGTTGTTTTATGATTTCTTTTTCCATGTCTGTGACACTCTTAAACATCCCATAATCTTGGATATTTATCATACCAATTAATAACTAATCAGACCCAGAGTAGGGCTGTTTTTAGCTGTTTACCGTTCATTTTGACGTAAACAAATGGACCCCACACACTTACACACGCAGCCTCTCTAATTCTCTTATTTTCAGGTCAGGGATTCCTCAAAACCTCCCATTTTTTACCATGTCTCTACCCTAAATTCTGTCTCATGTCACTTTAGCCAAAATCACAGTGAAACACAGATAAGGGTGAGTTCTAATTGTCAGTTATATGGTGTAGCAGAGTCATGTGAGATTCCTCAGCATCTAAGATGTCTCTCAATCTTTTTCTGTTCTTTTCATATTTTCTATTTGAATTTCCTGGAGAGTCATTTCTACAACACAAGTCCCTTTGGGTGTAAAAGAGAGTCAAGTAAGTTTATTGTCCTATTCAACATGTAATGTTTGTAATGTTCAAAGTTTATCAAATGGATTACTAATTGAATTCTTATAATAACTATATAAGGTCAGAGCCATGCCTATGTACACAGAAGTACTGAGGGATTTAGAGTCTCAAAGAAAGCACATAGGAATTTGCACACCATTCATGGCAGAGCAAGTTGGTGTGGAGTCGAAGAAGGTTATTATTTATTGTGTGCAGTGTGTTGTTAAGAAGATTAAACTACTTTGGAAGTAGGTGGAGCTTGCAGATACATTTTGAATGCATAAATTTCACCTAACTTGTTTACTTTAAGATGGTTAATTTTATGGTAAGTGAATTTGACCTCCATTAAAAAATAAATAATTGAGCAGGGAATTAAACCCAATCTGATTCCACAGACCATACTGTTAGCCACTACAGTGTATTGCTTTTCACTTGGTTCTACTGATTTCAGATTTTTTCCAGATTAGACAAAATTAGGACATTTTAACTACAAAAGTGTTGACTGTCTTTGTCATTCTTATAAGCACAATGTACTAAATCTTCAATGATATAGTGTATGGGGTGGTTTATATATAACTTCTTAGGGAACACATACATTACAGTTTCATGTAAATGAAAGTTCTACTCTGTACATATAAAACTACATCACTTCAAAAAAAAAAAACAAGTGGCAGGGGAATATACCTTTGACATCAGCAGATTTTAGTGCAGCAGTTTCTGGACTTCAGTCTTTCATAAAAACCTGGAAACACTAAATTGCTAAATTTGAAAGCCAACTGCTGTTTTGTTAATTTTGTGGCTTCATTTTGGCTTACTACTTTTCAATAGCAAAGACAGATACTTTCAGAAAAGCCAACTACATTGAAATTAGAGCAACAATTATAAATAACTCATCTCCCTCTTGATCAAAAGTAACCTATAACACAATCCTATGCCCTTTTCTGTATGATAACCATTTTTATTAATTTCATAGATTGTGGTATTGAAATTAATTAAAACTGAATTACCTGTCATAGATTTACTTATATGCTTTATGATAGTTTTCCCATCTAAACACAGGTGTACATAGCAGAGTTTTTATAAATAAATCACATAAGGTACACAAGTCAACCTACCTTTCCAAACATGTTTAAACCGTTAACTCTTTTCACCATAACTGAGAATTCTGCCTCCCATATTTTCCTTCATCCTACTATCATGATTTTGTTCCACCTCCCTGTTCTCTTAGGAGCCCATTTGAAGTCATTTCCTGGATGTTCTGACTTGATCCTACCATCTTGACAGAGCTTATGTCTGGATAGCCCCTGCTGCCATTTATGCTGGTGAACCTCTGTCATTGCTGGGGAAATGTCCCTAAGTAATCCAAATGGGACACCTTGCAAATACAACCTACTTCCCTTAGTCTGTATTTTAACATCACAGCTCTTTACCCAAGATTAAAAGTAGCCAAAAAAAGTCACAGACTTCAACACCATCAGACTTAATGTTCCTTCCATTGGGCATAAGGAAAGAGACATTATTCATTAAATTGTCTCTTACTCCATTCAGTTGGCTTCTGTAGAGCTATTAATGTTTATTTTTGGTTTAAGGCATTTCTCATCTTAATGTACACAGCAGAGAACTTCCTTATCGCCTCATTTATAGTTTGTCTGTGGTTCACAGATGGAGGTTGGTAGGGGACTGGATGAGCAGAGAGAGACCGAAACCCAGGCGACTTTGCCACAGTAGGCAACCCTAGCAAAGGAACCATTAAGGGGTGATGTGAAGAGTCACCCATGGCATGATGAGAAGAGAGGTCACCTGGAACACATGGGGTCCAAGTGCGTACCAAGGAAAGGCAGCCAAAGATAGAGCAGAGATTACAACCAACAGCTTGCCATAAAGAATGACTTGTGGAAATATGGTACCCTTCTTCCTCACTCAAACTGGGACAAATAACAACATCAGGGAATAAGGAAGGAATATGAAATGGCAGAGACTTCAGCACTCTTCCTACATTTTCTCAGTAGTATCCATTCCCAAGCTGTACCTCATTGCTCCCATCACCCACATACTCAAAACAGCCAGGACATCAAATTTACTACATGCCTAGGCAGAGGGATGCTCTGCCAATCAAATACACAAAGCTTTTTGAAATAATCAGAATTTATATAGTTTGGATCTGAAGTGTCCTCCAAAGGCTCATCTATAAAAGTGCTGGTTCCCAGCTCATGGTGCTGTTGGAAGGTGGGGCTAGTTCAAGAAGTCAGGAGACTTGAGGTTATGTCCTTGAAAAGATACTGAGACACTTCTTTATTTCCTTGCTGCCCTGAAGTGGGCAACTTCATGGCATTCCGTGCTCCCAGCCACGTTCTGCTGCACGACGGGCTCAAAGCGACAGTGGACTATGGCCTGAAACACCCCCAAAAAGGTGAACATAAGGAATCTTTCCGGCTTTAAAGTTGTTTATCTCAGGTATTTCATCACAGTTTGGCAGCATGAGAATTAATTCCATATGAAAATAAAATATTTTAGTAATAGAAGTCAAAACTAGAGATTCTCCAAATGTAACTCAGGAAGCAGGCACATTATCCAGTCAGCCAGGGAGTTTGTCAGAGCATGCTGTTTAATTTTAAAAATTATATAGCTTTATATCTTTAGCTTCTGACCTTTCACCAAAACTATTTGGGTGATTTCTACTATAAAAATACATTGAAAAGTAACTGATTCTTTTGTTTTTATCTTTGAACAAGCATGTCTCTTACTCCTTTGTCTTAGTCGTTCTTTTCCCAGTCAGATCTTCTCAGATTCTGCAGTCAAGGCGTGCGGTCCAGGGTGGGGTGCAGTCAGTCTTTACTGATATTAGCTGTGCATTCATTGCTATCAACACACTTACTTACAGCTGGTGAGAAGGTAGTGACTGACCACTGCTCTTGTCAGCTTAATTGCTCTTCCAGAAGCCCCCACAATCCAGAAACTAGTGAGTTGGATGCTTCTAAATTGGGAAAACTCACAGTTCCTTCTTCATTAAGTCAACTTCTGTTTGGTTAATTTAATTTAAAATTATGAGTATAAGCTTGGTGTATAATATTCTCATATAAGTGAAACCATGGAACATTTATCTTTGTGTGTCTGACTATTTCACTTAACATTTTGGTCTCATGACCCATCTGTGTTCCTGCGAATGAAATAATTTCAATCATTTTATGGCTGGGCAATATTCTATTGTGTAAAATATACTGCGTATTTTTTTACCCATTAATTTGGTGATGAGGATCTAGGTTATTTTCGGAGCTTGGCTGTTA
This sequence comes from Hydrochoerus hydrochaeris, assembly GCA_004027455.1. Taxonomy (NCBI): domain Eukaryota; kingdom Metazoa; phylum Chordata; class Mammalia; order Rodentia; family Hydrochaeridae; genus Hydrochoerus; species Hydrochoerus hydrochaeris. Next base: position 32,431 of record PVLA01011463.1, on the reverse strand, counting down.
TGAATTCCTTGCTAGAAATATGGATGTGCCTGTATCACTACAGTACTATTATTCTGAAGTAACAAAATTTTACAAATGGAGGGCAGAGTAGTAGTGGCAGGGATTAGGGGTAGGGTAAAGACAGAGGAATGGAAGGAAGGTAGTTGTAGTTACAAAATGGCAACTTGAGGGATCCTTCAGAGTTGGAACTATACAGGGCTTTGGTAGAGTATACATAAACCTACACAGGCCATAAAACTGTATAAAGAATTTAGAAGTAATTACAAGTCGCAGTGGGGATATTCGAACAGTATTAGTGGCTTATATGAGTTTCAGTATCCTAATAGTGATAATACAGAATAGTTTTACAAAATGTTACATTGGGGAAAACTGGTCAAAGAATAGAAGAACCCTTTATTTCACATTTTATAACTGCACATAACGTACAATTCCTCAATAAAAATTTCAATTACATTAAAATATAAAAACTGTTCATTACCAGTTCCCCAAATTGATTCTATTTTTAACTTGTATTTTTACATGAACTAAACTGAATTACTTCCGATTGCCTAAACTAAAAACTGGGATTCATTTCACATTCTTCCTTTCTCTTCTTTCTTTATATGTATGTTTGTTAAATGTAATATTTTTATATGCATTGCATTGGTATACTAGCTTCCCAAAATGTCACACACACAAGTGCATAAAGAATTTATTTCTGGGCTGGGAACTTAGCTCAGTGGCATAAGTGCCTGGCAAGTGCAAGGTTGTGAGTTCAATCCCCGGTACTGCCAAAAAAAACCAAAAAACAAAAAACAATCTATTTCCTTACAGTTACAGAGTTTGGGAAGTCTAAGAGGAAGGTGGCAGCTTTGCTCTTGTGAGTACCAGCCAGGGTCCCAAAGTCCCAGGAGCCCCTCCCTCACAGCTCTGCAGGGCAGTCCTGCCCTTGAGACTCTGGGCAGAGATCACCAGGCCTGTCTACATTGAGACAGTGGCCTTGAGGCTTGTGAATAAACTTTGATGTCATTTCCCCTGTTTGGAAGAGCAGTGTGTTTGTAGCTGTGTAACTCTATAGTCCTGTCCTGCTAAATCCAAAACATTCAACAGCCTCCCTTCATTTTATCCCATTTACAGCCCTTGAGCTCCAGCTGGCAGTATTTCTGCTCATAGAGTTCCACAAACTCTTTAGGAAATATCAGTTCAGCCAAACTCTTGGTGTTCTCTTCAGAATATATTTTAGCACTTTTGTAAAATAAATGACTGACATTTTTTCCAAATATTTAAGTTCTAGTTGAATTTTTTGCTTGAAAATTCCTTCCTCAATTTATTTTTCTCTTCCAATATTTTATTAGAAATAGGAGAAACCAAATGACTCAGTCAACACTTTGCTTAGAAATCTCAGCTAACTGGCTTTTTCATTGCTCACAAGCACTGCCTTACACAAAACACTAGATCACAACTCAACCAATTTCACTGTCACTATATAATAAGCACACCCTGTTCTCCAGTTTCCAAAACAGTAACATAGTCCTTGTTTCCATCTGAGACTTTGTCAGAGTTGCCCAAAACTTCTCCCAGCTTTTATCCATTACCAAGTTTAAAGTTGCATCTACATTTTTAAATAGTATTGTTACATCTGAATTTATTTTAATTAACTCAAATTGCCAGAACAAAACACAATAGGCTGGATGGCTTAAACAATACAAATTTCTAACAGTTATGGGGTTGGAAGCCCAAAAGCAAGATGTCAACAATACAGACTTCACTCGATTCATCTCTTGGCTTATAAACACCAGCCATGTGTGTACACATGGTAGCTGTTTTTTGTGTGTATTCAGGCCAAGAGAGAAAAAGGAAAGCCTCTCTCCCTTTCTTCATCATAGTTGAATCTTATGCAATTTGGATGCCACCTTTGTGACCTTAATTAACACTAACTGCCTCCTAGGAGCACTATCCTTAAATTTAGCCACATAGGACATTAGCCCTTCCACGTACAAATTTTACAGGAATATGATTCAGCCCAGAGCACTTAGTTTTGTCTGTTGAATAAGTCACCACAAATGTCGCAGCTTTAAAACATACATTTATCATCTCACAGTTTTCATGGGCAGATCCAAGGATGGCTCAATTTTGTCTTTTACAAGGCTACAATCAGGGTATCTGCTAGATTGGATCTGTACCTGGAAGATTACCAAGGAATATGTTCACTTTAAGTTCACTCCAATTGTTGACAGAATTCACTTTCTTATGATGATAGGATTAAAGACCTTGACTTCTTGATGGATATTGGCCAAAGATTCTCAGCCGTTGCAACCACCCTGAGCCCTAGAGGATGCCCTTGTGCTCTGCTGTGTCCATGGCCTCTCTCACGGCACAGAGTTTACTTCTTCATGGCAAAAGGAGAGCAAGAATGAGTTTGCTAATGAGATGTAGTTTTATATAATGTGACAAACTCATGAATTTGCCATGCCATCATCCTGGACATGTACTATGTCACAGGTGTGACATGTTATCACTTTAGCCATATTCTATTCATAATAAGTAACTAAGAGGTTCTGCCTATGTGGGCAAAGGATAAGGATACACACATTTGGAGGTAGGAGACATGGGAGCTGTGTTTGTCATTGGTTAATTTCTTAGTGATAGCCATTATTTTTGGAGTGAGATAGAGTCTCAGTGTTGTTCATCTTCACCTCTCAGGTGACCAAAGATGTTGAACATTTTTTCACACATTTAATTGCTGTTTGTATATCTTCATCTGAGAAGTGTATATTTATCTCAGGTGCCTGTTTTTGGATTGAGTCTTTGAATTTTGGGGGTCTGATTTTTTTCAGTTCTTTATATGTTCTAGATAGAAGTCATTTGTGGGACAACTGACTATAAATTTTCCCACTATGTGAGTTGTCTTTTCACTGTGTTGGTGATTTCTTTTGTTGTGAAAAATATTTTTAATAAGGTGAGATCTCATTTATTGATTATTTGTAGTATTTTATACATAGTCTGGTTTTTGTCTATGAAGTTTCTGCCTACACCTATATCTTCAAAATCTTTGCCTATTTTTTCTTCCAATAAATTTGTGTTTCTATTTAAATATTTAGAATCTTTGATCCATTTCAATTTTAGTTTAGTGCATGATGATAGATGTGGTTCTAGATTTAGTCTTTGACATGTGCAAAGCCAGTTTTTCCAGCACCATTTATTAAAGAGACTGTCTTTCTTCCAGTAAACATGTTTGGCTCTTTTGTCAAAGAAAAGGTGGCTTAGTGTGTTGTGTTTGCTTCTGTTCTGTTCCATTTATCCTCAGGTCTGATTTTTTCTTTTTGCCAGTATCATATTGATTTTATCACAGTAGCTTTGTGTGATAATTTTAGGTCAGGGATTGCAATGCCCCTGACCTGACTTTGTTGCCCAGAATTCAATCCAGCTATTCCCTCTTCTATCTTCTTAGAAGAATTCAAAACACCATACCACAGTGATGTGTGTGCAACCATGTTTATATCAGCACAACTTGTAATAGCTAAATCTTGGAAACAACCCAAATACACAGCAAGCAAGGATACAAAAGATGTGATATATATCAAGATATCTATGTATCTACATCTATATCTATCTATATCTATATTATACAAGTGCTACTTAGCCATAAAGAAAGATAAACTTGAGACTTTCATAGGTAACTGGATGTAACCAGGTACCTATGAAATAAATCAGACCCACAAGGGTAAATCTTTCATAGTCTCAATAGTGTAAGAAACTGAACAAGTAAATAGGACTCAAAATGTGCAACAGATATTGTGAAGAAACTTTTCAAAAAATAGAAACTATGATGGGGCAAAGAGGAAAGGAAGAAAGGGAAGAGGAAAAATATATACCTATATGCACATGGTAGTTAAGATAGTTATACAGTTAGTTTCTCTTAGTTCATTGAAAAGAAAAGTTTATGCTAATATTGTTCAGACAATATTTCGTGACTATATTTTGTACTCTGAATATCTACTGTAAAGATAACAATGTGTAATGTATTAATCATTGTTTCTCACCCACTAGCCTATTTTTAATCTTTATATTTTTATTTTATGATCTTTAAAATAGAAGGCAAATGAAATAATTGCTATAAAATAAATTTTAAAATATGAAATTTATTTTGTATATTTTCTCCACTATATCAACAGTTCTGAATTATAGGATATCATCTCATTATACTAAAATACTGTGTTTCCATGACTTTTTCTCATCTCATACTGTAAGGCCCCGGAAGGCAGACATTCATCCTGACCTCCTGTCACCTGTATGACACATGCTGACTTCTTATGAAGGAGTTCAACTAAACTAATATAAGCGTGGCATGGAAGTATAATTCTTCTAAGCCATCTACAATTTACAATGCAATTTCTACATTTGCTCACATTAAATAACCTAAAACTAAATCAAAGATTTTCAAAGTGCACTTGTGCAACATAAATACCTTTTGTATAACATTAACTCTTGCAAAAATGAACTAAAAACAAATCAAGAGTCTTGCAACTCTTTCACCCTAAAAATGATACCTATCTAAAACTATGCAAATATTTTTGGACTTGCTTATATAAGTGACAAACATACATTAGAATTATTCCTCTTCTATTTAAAGACTACTTGAGATGATTATTATGAATTTTAAAACAATATTCAACTCACTATAGAAGTGAAAAGCACTCAAATAACTTTTATTAAATATGTATTATATAAAATAAGAATTTTTCTAGGACAAGTATGTCGTTTAGTACCTGTATTACCCCTATGATAATGATTAGTCCATGTATTTTCTATTTGAGGCAACTTTCCTAGGATTACAGGGCGGGTAAATCCAAGTTACATTTCAAACCCAGAAGGTCCAAGTTCAGAAGTGTGTCCCTCCTGCTTCCTTATACAGTGCGAATACCTAGAAAGCCTCCTATCTATTCACCAACAACATTGTTGTTCCCTGGAATATCAGGCAAAGGGAGTAGCAAAAACTACCAACAGGCTCAAAGTTGAGACGGCTCAGACACACAAAACCAAGATTATTTGCATTGTGCTATTGGATTAAGTCCCCTGCCAAATGTCACACCAAAACCTGACTTAAGAGAGATTTCTGCCTGGGGCAGATCACTTCCCCTCTGGCAGTGTACACTGTCGGGCAGGTTTTCTCAGTCACAGTTCTGGACAGGGACTGGAAATCATTAAGAAAAGAATTACATGAAAAAATTGCAAGCTAAATTGGTGAATGTGTTTCAAATTTATAATAATCTCAGAAAGTTATCCACATATGTATTTATAGAGTGTTTTATTTTTTCATGTAACATAGCATAGACACAATTTGCTTTGAGTCATATAAAATTACAAAGATGTCTATATAGTTATATGTCTCCAAATACTACATTTCTGTGAGACAGAATAGGTATCAATTATTACTAACTAGAGGAGAGGAAGAGGATGGAAATAGGAATTAAGATGTGCTATGTACATGTACCAACTTCCCAATAGAAAGCAAACATTACGGACTGTAAACATGGAATAAAAAACTTTTAAAAACATATGAAAATATGTACATATAGATCCATACTTTTCTCGTAGCCAAAACCAACACCCAACATTTCCATAAACATAAAATTACTTTAGCACATAGGGAAATAAAGAACATAGCTTCACCAACTTTTGTGCAGTTGGAAGGACCCAAAATGAGGTAGCTGATCCAGAGAGGTTTTACAGAAATTGTAATCAGATGTTCTGAAACTATTCATTATTTAGCTGTCTCCAGAAAAACAATATCAAAGCTTATCCTATCTCACCTTGGAACTCACTTAAATCTTTAACATTTCGGTTTAAGCAGTTTTTCCTCTTGATATTTCCTTCGTGGAGGAAAAGCATTGGAAATACATTGATCTTACGTGTGTGATTCATTTTCTGTTTCATCTTCCTCTCCTGCTGTCCTTATGAATCTGAGTTTCCTTGCTTTGCATCCACAGGTTCCACTTTGTATGTAGATCCTCTTTCAAACTCTCCTAGCACTTAGCCATTGTATGTAATGATCTTTTTCATTATTGTTAATTCCAGATTTTTTTTGCAATAGTATTCCAGTTTGAAATAACAGGCATCATGTACTGACTTTGATTGATTCTTATATTTCTTTTTTAAATTAAATTTATTGGTTCATATTAAATGTACATACTGATTACATTCAGCATGGATAATTTGTACCTGTTCATGATATATTTTTATTCTTTTTTCCCCATTCCCTTACCCTCCCTTCAATTCCTCTTCCTCTCCTTATTTACAAAAGTTCCACTTCCATTTTTTCCTTCTTTTCTTGTTTCATTTTTCTTCCACCATCCAAGTTCTGCTTTCTATTTGAATACTTCCTTTATATTTCACAATATCTATTATATACGTTGTTCCTTATTCACACTTTTGGTGTCTCGTGTACTGCATTGCATCCATGTAATGTTTATTTTCCTGATTGTTTCTTCTTGTCAAAACAATATAATTCTAACTTGATTTCTCTATTCACCAAAAATCTAGATACTTCTAAACAGATTTTATAAATAATACATGTATCTCCTATTTTAATAATTTTATCATCAGAGTCATTAAAATACACTAAATAGCTGCTATGAACATTTGAATAATTTCATTGTTTCACTTGAAAGGCCACTAACAACAGTTCTTTGAATATGGTTTATATGGATCAAGATTTTCTTCTACTTAGACTATGGGTATATACATGATAATTAAAATTTCTGATTCTGGTATTTTCTTCCTATTATAATTTCCCAAGAATTAAAGTGCATATTATAAGCCATATAGGAATATGGAATAGAACATAATTCTATTTTTCCAAGCATACAACAGTAATATAACATTTTATATTTTATATTTTATAGAAACAGAACATTTGAATATAATTTAATCTACATACCTTTGTCCAAGGCACATCCTGCTATGGTCTCAGGATAGGAACCTAATATAAAAAAGTACTTATTAATATACTTAATAATTAATATAAACAGGTTTTAAAAGACTAGTAAATAAAATATTTTAAATTTCAACCATTGATTATATGTGCCAATCAACTTCAACATGACATTTTCCTTTTTATCTTTCTTAATGACATTTATTAACGCATAAAGGATGTTACATGAGTGGTCTACAACACCTATGAATTTGAATTTCTAAGGAGGGCTCTTAATTCTCAAATTTTTTCTTCCAGAAAGAAGTGAAGAAGCTGATTCAGATCCTTATACAATAATGTCAACTTCATGCAAAAAATTCAGACATCATTTTTCAAAAATACTACATGAATTATCAGTTTCAAAACAGAAAGATGAAGAAAGAGGTTAACTAGATTTTATAATAATAAAAGCCATTTAATATTTGCTTATCAAAAAGTAATGATAGGACACCAATTAAAGTTTACAATGATTTTCTTTTTTTAAACGATTTTCATAGTAATAATGCTTCAAACTCTCACACAATGAATCTAGAATGAATGTGCAGGTAATAGCTGTAAATATGTTCAAGCCAAACTAGGCCCTTTAGAAATCAAATGATAAAACAGAATCACATAGTGCTAAACTAAAACCTAGTATTGCCATCTTTTCTTCTATTTTATTACTCTGTTAGATTCCCAATTTCCAAATATGTCCAAAAGTCCACATTCCTAAAAGCATAGATCCAAATCTGAGAATTAATGCTGTGCATGTGATCTTACTAATTATAGGAAATTCGATTGTATGCAGAGTGAAAATCTCATTTTTTGCATCTGAGTGCCTAAAATAACCAGCTATGGAGAAAAGAAAAAAAAAACAGAATAAATCAACTTCTTTTGTAATCTCCACCAGTATTTTGGAGTTAAAAGTTTACTGTGAATGATAATACCTATATGGCAGGAAGAAAAGCAATGTTTCTTTCACAGTTTAAGTTTGCAATTTCAAAAACTTTAGCTCTGAAAAGTATCTGAGGTGGGTACAGTGGCACATGTCTGTGATCCCAGTACTCAGGAGGATAATGCAGGAGGATCACCATGAGTTTGAGGGCAACCTGAGCTACACAGCAAGCCTCTCGGAAAAAGAAGTATCTGAGTGCATAATCAACTAAACTGATTTCAAACTTGATTTAAAGGTTTCCTCTGTGAGGAGCTTTTGGACAACAGGAGAAAACCGAGAAACTCAATGGCCTAAAATGTGGTCAAAACAACAAAACGTGTACAAGTGAACATATGAGCACATACTTATACACATTCATTTAGAGATCTTTTACTTGAAAGTAAACACACAAATATATGTATGCATATAAAACTGTGAGGCCAATTTCTTTCATGTTCAAAATAAAAGTTCATACCACTATATTTAAATCTTGGTTCCTTGGATTGTCAGACAATTGAGGCATAAAATAACTTATATTACCCACCCTGAGACTCAATTTTTCATTTAAAAGAAAATTGTTATAAAAACTAAATGATGTAATAACAATCAATTGCTTAGAAGAGTTTCTGGGACATAGTAAGTGTTTCCAAAACTGTGTTTAAGACTACAAAACATCACGAGATGGGGGACAGAAAGAGAGGAAGACGATAAAGAACAATAAAAGGAATTAAGATTACAAGGTACCAACTCCCCACAAAAATGTAAATATTATGTACTACAAACATTTACTAATAAAATAATATATTAAAAATTCTAAGTAAAATAGTTCTGAAAAGTTATTAAATAATCGAAATTTCTTAGTGTATCTTATATGTAACTGACAATTCTTTTACTGTTCATCTGTCAGGTTATTATCTTTGGGTTTTTTCTAAGTACATAATTATATGCAAAAGAGTTGATAAATAAAAAGGTGTTACAGTTTTTACCTAAATGTCCCCAAAATGTTTCATATGTCAAAGGTGGGACTCCTCAAAGGTGCTGGATCATTAAGGTTCTATACTCTCCATGGATTACTCCATTGATTACAGTTGAATGTGCTAGTAGGAGGTGGAACCTAGTTGCATCAAGTAGATTATTGGAGACGTAGTCTGGGAAGGTGGACTCTTGCCTCGGGCACCCTCCTCCTCTTTCTTCCAGTCCCCTCTCTGTATCCTGGTTGCCGTATCAGAGATGGCTGCACAGACCAAGCCCTTTCACTATGCCATTTCAACCCTGGAATAGCTGTCCTTGAATTGAACTCACTGCGAGCTAAAATATAACTCTCTGCCTTACGTGCAGGTGTCAGATATTTTGTTGTAGCAATGGAAAAATGACAAATACACAAGTAAAAATGATATGCTTTACTCACAATTGTTTTAATCAGCAGACTCTAGGTAAAAATAGAACATGCTAGTTCTTTTGCATTATGCATTTGAAGCAGTGCTTAATAGCAGTAATTCCATAGTTTGTGTTTACTTGTGGTCTGGCATAACTAGAGGAACAGAAAATCTCCTTAAATGAGAATAAAACACTTAATATTTTGCAGTCCAAACAAGAATCCTATAGTTTAATATCCATTGAAGTCGAAGTACAGGGTGAAGGGACTGCATAAAACTGGGGATAGCCACATTTTTCCCAGATTGTAATAAATTTATTCCAGAAACACAATGGATTAACAAAGTCAGACTGAAGCTTAGAAAAAAATAGGAAAATAAGTTTCCGAAATTTACAACCCTCTGGTCATTAAGAATAGTCAGGGCATTAAAAATTGGATTAAAGTTGCTAGGTCTGAATATATATATTCCCCATGATGAGTATACTTTATAGTGAGAAATAAATGAAAACATCTATTTTTTTGATGATTGATGTAATAGAACTGAACAGAGGCTAAAATTAAGAGGAAAAAACTTAAAAAAATAAAATGAAAAAAAAATGAAGCAAATATAATATCAGTAGGAAAAGTACCAAATGTCTAACTTAACATGAAGACAATATATTTGGTAAATTATGTTTTTAGGAGACCCTATTGTAATACTTGATTTTGGTGAAGGGAGCATAAATTGTCCACATTATATAACTGTTTCAGTCAGTGATTCTCTATCAGGGAGACGTCAATCCCCATTTCTGCCTACATACATCAATTTCTGGAAGTATTTTTTGGTCATCACTAAAAGTACATCTTAGTGGTATCCAGTGGGAAGATACTATGCATGCCACAAATCATCTTGCAAGGCACAGGACAGCCCCTCTCAAGGAAGAATTCTCTAACCCAGAGTATCCATTGTATGAGACCTGTCTGATTTGTCAGGGCAGATGGAAGCCTCTCTCTTATCTCTCCATAAGCCCTCCCAAAACCATGAGATTATATCATCTCCCTAGAGTGGATCTCCCCAGAAACAGGAAACTAAGCTATGGTAAGAATCCTGATGGCAGATATTTTAGTTTCCAGTAAGCTGCTTCAACAATGACTATTATTTACTGTAGCCATAAATTAGTCACAGGTTGATCAGCTAGTAGACACCAAGATTGTATACTATGCCAATCTTAACTCGGTAAGAAATTGTATTTGCGTTCCTTTTCTCAAATATCAGAAAACATTTTTCTGCATTATATTATTTGTTATTAAAAAAGAAAGTACAATCAGTGATGGACATTATTCTATTTGAAATAAAGTTACAAGTTATTTGCTTTACCATTATTAGAAATTTTGGTATTCTAAGTCTCTGGTAGCTCCCATTGAACTTTAGGATTGTTTTCTCTAATTCCGTTAGATATGCTGTTGGAATTTTGATCAGAATTGCATTAAATATGTGCAACAGTTTTGTTGTAAGTATGGTCATTTTCAGTATTTGATTCTTCCTACTCAAGAGCAAGAAATATTTTTCCATTTTCTGATATCCTTTTCAATCTGCTTTTTCAGAGTACTATAGTTTTCAATGTACCTGTCTTCTACTTCTTCCATTAGATTATTCGTAGGTATTTACTTTTTTTTTTTTTTTTTTTTAGATTCTATTGTGAAAGCAGCTGTTTCCTTAATTCCTTTCTCAATGACTTTGGGATTCATTGCAGGATACTGATTTCTGAGTGCTGACTTTGTATCCAGCTAACTACTGAATGTGGTTATTAAATCTGGAAGTTTTTGATGGAGGCTTTGGGCTCTTTTAGACCCCAAACACCATGTCATGCCATGCAGAATATCATGTCATCTGCAAATAATAATTTAACTTCTTCCTTTCCTATCCTTATTTGTTTTATTTCTTTCTCTTCTCTGATTTCTCTGGCTGTTTCTGGAACCACATTGAACAGGATTGGTGACAGTGGACATTCTTGCCTTGTTCCTGATTTTACAGTGAAAGCTTTCAGGTTTTGACCATTTAGTATGATGCTGACTATTGGTTTGTTATAGATGGCTTTTATCAGATTGAGATAATGACCATCTACTCCAATTTTCTGTAAGGTTTTTTATCATGAACTGGGCTTTATCAAACACTTTTTCTGTTTCTATTGAAATGATCATATCTCCCATTTAACTCTGTTGATATGTTATATTACATTTATTGATTTGCATATGTTGAATCATTCCTGCATTCCTAGGATTAGTTCTTCTTGGTCATGGTGTATAATCTTCTTGATGATTTGCTGCATTCTGATGTGGTTCTTTTAACACAATGGAGTGCTGCTTATCTTTAAAAGAAGAATAAACTTGAGCAATTCCTAGGTAAATTGATCCACCCTGAGATCATATTCTTAAGTGACATAGATCAAACACTATGGAAAAACTCTACTGTTTCTCTGTTGTGAGAAGCTAAAAGTGTAAATAAGGATCAAAATGTATAATAGATGTTGTGGAATAACTTAAAAAAATGTTTAAATGGGAAGGGGAAGTAGGAAGGGGGAGGGGAAAGGGGAAGTAAGGAAGAAAATAGAAAAAATGAGAAGGGAAGAAAAAATGGAACCAAAATTTTTGTAAATAAGGAAGAGAAGAAAGGCTGGAGGGAGAGTTGGGAAATTGGGGGGACAGAATAAAGATATAGCATGTATAGGTACAAATTCCCTATGGCAAATGTGATTAATTATGTATAATTAAAATGGTATTATGGTATTAAAATGTACCAATAAGCTTAATTTTAAAAATGTTACATTATGTCAATATTCAAGAGGTGACAACCAAGTCATTTTATGGAAAATAAAGTGCTTTAATGGTACCGATTTTAGTTTTCACAAGAAAAACAAGTCTACTTTAAACAAAACTATGATGTAGTTTTCTTGGGATTTATATGAAGGCGTAATATATCCAGTTACTTGAAATAAACTAATTCTTAAGCAAAGAATAGTTATTACTGCTTAATAAACTCTAGGGTAATTCCATACTTTTCTCATTCCACTCATTTGAGAATGTCTTGCTACTATTATAATGCTCAGAACAGTTAACATGTGAAATATGAACATTCTCTTATTGTTGATTTAGTGGGGTTTATAACCTAAAAAAAAAAAAAAAAAGGAGTGCTTCAGCTTCCTGAAGGCCTCTAAGGATCTCTGCAAAATCCAATATCTAAAAGAAAAAAATAATCTCTTAGAATAATTCATTAATTACAGATAAATTTTAACCAGTAAAAAATGGTGCACTGGAGAAATGGGAAAAGGATGTTAGGGGATACATAGAGGAAAAAGCTCTCTAAAATAGTAACAATTTAAGTGATGACATCGGGGTGAACCCTAATCCATTGTGACAATGTAACTTTTAAAAGAAGAGTTAGGGCACAGAAACGAGGTGAGTCATGAGTTTTTTGGTTGTCATTGAAATTGTAAAGAAAGGTCTGTTATTAGGATAAAGTTGGAGGTGGTCAAGTATGCATAGCAATGTCATGGAAACCATGAATTCTTCAGAATTTGACTATACATTTTGAGCATAATAAAATTTGTTACAATAACAGATTTACATCGACAATTATGTTGTCACATAAAAATGACTATTTACTCAAAAATAAAGTAAATGGTTATCACAATGATAGATGCATATTATGTTCAATATGTGTGTTTTAGGTTTATAAAAAAATCTATTTTTGCCATGTTTCTCAACTATTTCAGCCAATAAGTTTGACTGTGTATCTACATAAGATTCAGAGATACACATAGCATCAATATTTTATATCTTTCCTGACAAGGGTATATTTCCAGGTACTCAACAAATGATCATTAAAGTTTTCATGACTAAGTGTATGTATGTAGAAATTGCGTTAAAATTACTTCCCACTACTTTTCTTATTTGATAAAATATAAAATAATTTTTTCATTCATAGAATCAGATGTCTTAATCATTGTAATGGAACTAACTGCACCACAATCATCAAGTTTATAAGCTATTAAACTTATGATAGTATTTCTTCTCCAGGTTATAACAATCTCCTTGTAAATTTCCTTCCTGTCAGAAGGCCAGGCATGGTGGTGCATGCCTGTAATCCCAACACTCAGGATGCTGAGGCAGGAAAATCATTGCAAATTCAAGACCAGCCTGGGCTACAAAGTGAGCTCAAGGCCATCCTGATCTGCATAGCAAGACCCTGTCTCAAAAATATAAACAAAACAAATAAACAAAAAAGCTGTCAGAAGGGCACAGAGAGATGAAGCAGAGTTACTCTGCAACACCTTACTTATATATTGTCTTTAAAATAATTTATTTTTCAACTTGATTTGGAGGAACTTTACACTCCATTTTCATTTCCCTACAGATGTATGACCAATTTCTTTTCTTTTTTTTTTTTTTTTTTAATTGGTACCAGGGATTGAACTCATAACCGCCTGCTTGCAAGGCAGGCGCTTATGCCACTGAGCTAAATCCCCAGCCCTGACCAATTTCAATAGATGTGCTGTAGTTCATGTTTAAACTACCCAATATGTGGTAGTTTTGTTATAGTAGCTCTAGAAAACTAATAAAATTGATAATTTTCAGTTAAAGTACATATATACCAACAAAGTTAATAGTGGCAAAATTTGTCTTCACTTTTCTCCCATTTTGAATTTAATATTTGTCTTTTTTTGGCATTTGTCTTTGTCTTGCATGAGTTTCTTATATAAATGATGCACTTTTAATTGGCCCAGGTTTCAGAACTCTGTCCACCAGTCAGCATAACCTCTCCTGTCCTGCTTTTCCCGTGGTGCTCTAAAAGGGTCTATCCTAACCCAAAAAGAAAACCTATCACAAAGACTAATTACCGAGAACAGCTTGATGTGTATCTATCTTGAGGATATTTGTCTACAAAAAGTAAACAATGCCTGTTTTATATAGCAACTCTTTGGTGTTGTTTTGATTTGTTTTGATAGAAATGAGCAGGTGTGATGAAACTGTCATCTTCACTCATTGCTGGTGGCAGTATAAATTGGAAAGCAATTTGCCAGCATCTATCAAAGTTTAAAAAATATTTGCTTCCTTTTTCCCAGTTATTTTGCTCCTGGGAATCTCATGAAAGGACGTTTTCACAGATGCTGACAAACCTTTATGCATTCTGATAATCCATTTCAGTAATATTTATACTAGCCATGCTACCTCAAAAAGGAAACCAAGCTGACTGCCTTAGATTGGGTAACCTGTGGTGCTCCCACAGCATGTAGGAAATGCTGAGATTCTATTTGTACACTATGTTTCTAAAAGTAATTTAATGTCATAATACAATATTAAGTCAATTTTATAACTTCAGTTGTATAAAGAAATCAAAGGATTCCATTACATAAACCTAAATTAACCCCCCAAACAGGAATTCCTTTTACTCTACCAGCTGCTTTCCTTCCTCCTCCCCCAAGTTTCTTTTTATAAGACACACAGTTAAGCAGAATTCTAAGAAATAGATACAAGTCACTAGGGTTTTCAGCATGCTCCATCTTTTTAACAAGAATCAAGTTTTCTATTCTTAAATTCTGTGAATACAACTTGGTACCTGTTTCACTCCTAAAATGACCTATTTCTCTCTCTTAGATTCGCTGGTTGACTCTGATGACCTCAAATGTTAACTTGTGCTTTCTCGTTTGGAGAATCCAAGGGTAATCTTCCTTATTCCATAACACAAGTATCGCAAAATGTTTCATGACATAAGACCTCAGGATTGTTCTGTGTGCTCTGCTCAATTTTCTTGTTTTGTGTATACATTATTTTCTTGAAATGGACCCATCTAAAGCTTACTGTGCTGTGATAAGCAAATAAAGTTTAGCAAACTTACATTTTCAGAAATGAGTATAGCATTGTAAATGACACACAGCTGTAAATCTGATTCATGATGCTGAGAAAAGACTGACCCCATAGTGTCTGGACCATTCTACCAACTAATTCTTTCGAACTGTGAACAGTGATGTACAAAACCCTTTTGGTATAGTAAACAGAGATTTTGGAGGAAAACTCATGAAAATACTTTTGGTAATTACCTATGGTGATTTGTTTTATTCAAGATTTTCCATTTTTAAACCATATTTTCTTTAAAAATACTGTCAATGTTTCATTCCAGAAGAATAAAATACTAACCTCCTATAAATGAGAAATGAGCAGGACTCATCTAGATAATTGGGCAGCCAGTCTGTATATGTCTCAAGGCCTGTTTCCCCCATGCACAGTCCTTAGAGTGAGTTATGCAGGCAATGCTGGGGGCATCTGGATTTGAGAGTGTCAGGCATGGTGCACCACACAGCTGGCAATCGCGAGTTAACCCAGGCCACTTAGGTCTCCATGGTCATTAAAACACTTGAAGATTGACTTTCATTTCATCCCCCTGAAGAACTTTTTGTCTGCAATCTAGTTTTCTTGAGGCTAGAATCTACTTTTTGAAACTAAGCCTCTTTAAGAATTACTTTACTCCCTGAGTAATAATGCACTGGTAGAAATACAAATTCATTTTTTTTTTTCACAGAAAATATGGCGATGACTTGGGGTCAGGGACCTGGGATTCAGGCACCAGTTTTACCACATATAACTTGTATTTTGGGTAGATCGCTTGTCCTCAGAGGGGATCACAGTTGTCTGAATATTCTCACAGTGAATATTATCATGTTCCGTAGCCACCAAAGGCCAACTCACTTGAATAAATATTGTGTGTATAAAGTTGTCTTTTCTATATAGGAGCAACTAGTTATATTTACCAGGTACTGCTTTCTTTAGTTTGAGTGGAAGGGCATTTGCCTAGTTTGAAGGAGCCATCATTCTTATACATAAAACATAAGCATTCATCAGAAGCCTTGAGGGTGCTATTTTTTTAAAAGTTTCTCAGTAAGTGTTAAATGCTGAAGTATGTTAACCTATTTTTTTGTAGCGGGTTTGTGAACATATTATGAACCTAATAGTATTGAGCAAGGGTTAATCATGATATTCTTCTTCTGTCCCACTCATCAGTCTCTCATAAATGCCTAATATTAAAGTTATTGGAACCACAAGCAACAGAAAATAAAATAAAATAAAATAAAATAAAATAAAATAAAATAAAATAGTGGAATTAATGTGGAGAACAGCAGCATGGACATTATGCTGAGTTTGCACGTCTTTATTTGAAATGCAGCATTAGCACCTCACAAGGAGGCAGGAAGAAGGAAACAGGTCCCTCATTATTTCTGAGAGCTGGACTTCAGTACCAATTTGGAGATTTGAATGTTCCGTTATTATCGGTCAATAATAACACATTTATGTATCTGTCATCCTACAAGATCATCAACTAATTACATTAATAATTGAATGCCATTTTATTTTATCTTTGTAATTTTAACCACGAATTTATATCCATGAAGTTCTCTTGCTCTCTGGTACTGCTAACATGGACTCATTGTCATTAATACTTTAGCTAAAATATTTCTCTGCAGCTAAAGGACTGGGTTCTTGTGAATTTTAATTCATGTTTTTCAAGAGAAGTGAGAGCATAGTCCTATAAATTCCAGTTCTGTCAGAAACTCATTGGCTTTCGGGAAGTCATTTAACCTATTTGACATCATTTCCTTCATAGAATAAAATTATTAGAATTGCAATGTAAGGATTTACTCTTTTCAAAATTCTGTGACACTATTAGTCATTTTTTGTGCGAAGGTGGTATATAGGAAGTTCTTGCAGCATTTAGAGGCTAGAATGTTCTAACTAATCACAATTTTATTCTTCTCCACACTATCTTCCAACTTACTATAATGAGATTACTCAAAAAGAGAATTCTTGTACTAAAGTTACATAAGAGCTTCTCATCATCCAGGCTAATACATAAATTTCTTAGTATAGGCTTTCAGAAAAAATAATAATAGCCTCTGGGCCACAAAAACTAAACTTCTTGGTTCACTGGATATACTACATTCTCTTTCACATTTGTATTTATCACAAAATTTTCTTGTTTCATTTCCTGCCCAAAACATTGTTTCAGACTGAGACCTTCATCACTTAACTAGTAGGTTCTCCCATTTCCATCCTTTTGCCAGGTGGAACTGCAATCTGCTATCTCTGAAAAACTGCACATTCCTGTGTGACAATTCTGTACTGCAATTGACATTTTACTCATCTGGCTCTTATATTACTTAGGAGTTCCTGTGCAGCAGAGACTTTCCTTTTTGATTCCTTTTACCTACTACTTACGATGTCTGACACTTAAGAGACACTCAGCAAATATCTGTTGAATGAATAAATGATCCGATAAACAATGTGTTTCATAGTAAAACCTGGTAGTCTCTTTGCACATAGACTGAATTCCAAAGACCATCTCCCTTGTACCTTAAAAAGGTGAGACGCATATGCTAACTTAATAACCTAATTGTCCCTAACATGTTAGGATGAAGAGTGACATTCACTAGACTTTCTCTTTACTTTAAAATTACTTTTCTTCAAAACCTTAAATTGAAGACAAAAAGGAAGATCAATATAGCCTAATAAAGCACCATTTATATCCTCTTCCCAACAACTGCTCACTTCCACTTCACAGCACTCCAGACAGCAAATCTCCCTCCTTAACTAGATAATAGCCAGCTAATTTTATGCACACATTTTCCAAATAGTCAGTATATATTTCCTTGTATCCTCTGAGCAGAAAGGCATAAATTCAGGGAATCAATTTTCTAGTGACTCTCTAAAAATACTTCTAAAACTGAGCATTCATGTGAGGACATCCTGGTAGTGTTAGAAATATATAGTTTGCCCACATACAAGTTCACATTTGGAAAAAGTCAAATATATGATCATGAATAACTTTAATAATAATGATTGTCTTATTGCTATTATTGTTATTATTAGCCATAGGGGATACTGAACTCAGGGTCTTATACATTCAAATAGTCAATGTTATGCTATTGTCAAAGTCCTTTTATTAAATTTTATTTTGAGACAGATTCTCTTTAAATTTCCCAGTCTGGCTTTGAACTTACAACAGTTCTGCCTCAGACTCCTCAACAGGATAGGTTACAGGCAAGCACTACCACATCTTATACTAAAATAAGAAAGCTGGGATTGAAAACAGAAAACTAGAAATACTCTTATATCTGTGCTCCAGATCTTCTGCTATAAAATTTGATATTAAAATAAACTTGTAAACTTTCTTAAATCTGTCTATGTTCTTAGCTAAAAGACTAAGAAATGATAAACTTTCTTAAGGCTAGAATACATATTTTTAGAATAGAAAGATATTCTCACAAATAGATGTATTGTTGTCCTCTACTGTATTCCAACACATAGGCATGTGGGGTGGGTTACAGAGAGATAGAGGTACCAAAGTGCTAGTTATCAAATAATAAATGATAAATATGACTGCTTCTTATGGCTTCTATCTTGAAGTCTCCCCAAAGACTCATGCATTCATGGGTGGGGCTTTCGGGGAGGGGCTGGAGGTGACTGGATCATGGTTGTGTGCTGCTAGATCATGGGTGTGTGTGATTCGGGATTTGCTCACTGATGTGATGCGTGGATATAATGTTGGGAGGTGAAGCCTGGCAGGAAGATGGGGCTCCCCGTGGATGGCCTGGTGATATATAAAATATGTTCTTCCTCTTCTCTTGACCACTAACTACTTCATGAAGCCATGCTATGAACTGTTTCTCCTCTGCAGTGTCCCTCTGCCAGGTCACCCTGTCTTGCAAACAGCTGACTATGGACTGAAACATCTATGAGCTGTGAGCCAAGAAAGCCTCTTCTCTTATAGCTTGTGTGTGGTAACTAGGGCACTGCTTAAGATAAATATGGTTGGCTCTGGGCACTAGATTTGAATTGCTATGTTGAGTTGGTTTTCACCATATTGCTTTTCTAAAACATTTTCTACACCTATTATGTTTTACTAACTTCTACTGTTCTTTTTTCAAATCTTAGACAGGTCTCTAGAAGTGTTGTCTGACTCCTAGTGGTTATTTTTCTAAGACTGTTCATAATATCCTACCATCACAGCACATGTCCATGCATGCAAGAATGAACAAATATGTGTGAGATTTTAGGTATCTCAGTCAGTGAAGGCTTCCGGGATGCCAAAAGATATGCTATCTTACGGATTTCTTAACATCCTAAAAGGTAAAATAAATAAATAAATTTATTTATTATGATAAAATTTTCTTTCGAAATCTTTCATTTGTCTTAATAATGTTTTTTAGTAAAGTTGTACAGTCATTTGAATGGCAACTGACATAATTTTTTTTTCTGAAATTCTCAACATCTTCTGACTACTTGAATGATTACTCCAAGAATGATATGCTGCTAGGAGTACTCAAAGATTGATAGTCTGTTCAATAGAAGGAATACATTTTCATCTTCAAAAGACTGTTGAGAAACTAGGAGTTTTAAAATTTGAGGGAAGTGGAAAGAATGTTTTCTAATCCTCTAATTTATTAAATAATATACTTAGGCTGAAAAAGTTAAGGGCCTTTCCCAGGTAATTCATAGAAAACCTAAAAATGCATCTCTCTGCTATGAACTCCACACACACTAATATTTCCATACCACCATGATGTCCACTGGGCAAAACCTTCTGTAATGAACACAAATAACTTTTAATTATTCAGGTAGATCAAAGAAAGACACAGAAGTTTGACTCAGGAGTTTTACCTTATCTATTATAATATGCTATCAAGTTGTTGGAATTGTTATCATAAGTTTATTATATCAAAATCAGTTCATATTTTGAAATCAAAATGTTATTTTGAATAATCAGGAGATCCTCAAAATGTAAGATTATTTTATTGTTTTATGATCAATATATCTTCCTTGGGACTTCCCTAGTGTAATGCTGTTTGAATGGCAGATAATTTAAAAATAGTTATTTACAGAATTACATTGTGTTTTGTTCCAAGTATTTGGATTCACAAACCTGAAAAATGAAGTCAAATAATTAAATATATGAAACGAAGTAATCAAATCATCATAGGGCTTATCATTACATGTTTATATTTAATTGCTTTGTTTAAATTTTTCCCAGGGTACCAGGGATGATTTTGTGTTTTAAAATAAAACAGTACTATTAAACATATTCTCTCATGTAACAGTAATTCTTAAAGGTTATTTCTAAAATTACAGCTGAGAAAAAGCCTCTGTATATGTTATGTTCTTAAATGATGATTTTTATTCTTATAGGGTATTTATATTTTGTATATTTCTGTTTCCTGGTTTTTAAAATAAGCATGTTGTACAGCACAATGAGAAAGAAACAATTTTCTCTTGCATGCAATATCTGGGCTAATAATTTAACTAGAAGGAATAAAGCCTTTCTTCTCTCTTCATTAGAGTTCCCTTTTCAACAAAAGCTTTGTAGCCTACTGAGTCATGACCAGTAATCCTTTATAAGCTCTGGAATACTGTTCTTCCTGATGAGCTAACAAATTAAAATGTAATATGAAACAATGACCCTGGGAATATTAAGAATAGCCACTGGTGTGGGAAGGAATCCATAATTTTGCCAAGATGTACATTTTAATTATAATTTTATCAAACTGATAATACAGAATCAAATTATGGTTTTGAGAAATCCAAGAAAACTGTAAGAAAGAGCACAACATAACTATTTCATAATGCTCCCCTACTTTCTGTCTCCCCCTCTTTTTGTTGCAGGGTCCTCCCACCTGAAGTCTTATTTTGTTACATTTTACCAAGCATTAGGAAGCAACTGAATGAGCTTTGACCACTTTCATCTCAAGTTAAGGCAATTATTCCCTCTCTCCCATCTCTTTTTTTCTTCTACTTAGTTTTCTTAAAAGTAAAATGAACCACAGTACTTATCAGCTCCAAGCATACACAGGACATGCTAAAAGCAACTGACCAGGACCAAAGCCACAGGTTAAATGCAAATCCATTAGTGATTATAAATAGTGGGAGAAAAATTCCTGGCAAGGGTGTGATTAAACTGAACAATCACTGTACAAGTCACAAAATAAAACAATATAATTTGCATTAATATGCCATCAGATAGATTCACAGAAGACTATAGAGTGCAAAATGTTTCATGTAAATGGCCAAAGCCATATTTGCTGTCCATACACCGAAAAAACAAAATTTATCTTTCCTTGACACATGTTGCATTTAGTTTTGAGGATCATATTCTAGTAATTATTGCACAGACCAGAAAGGAGACGACATATCTAGAAGATATTATTTTGAATTTACAGAATACATTGTGAAAAAGTTTTATGTGTAGAGCAAAAATTCAGTGATATAATTTTAAGTTTGCAACCTTTTAAATTATTTTATATCAATAAACTTTTTATCACAGCATCCATAATTATACTTTTTGAAAAATTATTCTTTTATTAATAAACTGACATTGAGAACTATAAATCTCTTTTATGCTTGCTTTGCTCTCCTGTTTGACAAATTCTCTTACAAAGTTATGGTAAATCTTTGTAGAGATATGTGAAATCCCACCCACTAAACTATCCTGACACATCTTATGTAAGATATTTTAAGTAAGAGGTCAATAACCTAACAGAACATAACAACTCATTCATTGCAATTAGAAAATATTGGTTCATTAAGGAAGCTATGGTAGCTAAAAACATAAAGAAAAATTCAAAGCCAAATGTATAGTATCAGCATTTAAAATTAATAAATAATGTTTCTCTTATGTTCCTTAAATTTTACTGACAGTTTGCGGGGGGAGGATTGGGTAGTTTGATATGAACAGAGTTTGGACAATATAACTGCTTTCATCATAATAATTTAGTGACAAATGTATTTTGGAGAAGAATTCTAGATCACCTTAGATATGGACTTTAGACAAAAATATTAAAAAGTCCCATCTAATAAGTATGAATAAAAATGTGAAATAAAAAAGCCCTATGTTCAATCCTCAGCCACAAAGAAGTGAGAGAGATGAAGAAGGGTAGTTTACTTCTTCTGCTCAATATTATTAGCAAATAATATTCTTAAGTAATGAAAAGCTCACAGTATTAGTAAATACAGTAAGTATAAAAGGAATACAAAATCACCCAGCAACACCAGAGTCATAACTGTTTGTTGCAGGCAAAAGTCACCAACAAATGCTAAAATTATTCAGTGTAACAGAAAATTTGCATAACCTCAAAGTTTCTCTCCTAATATGGTTATTAGTTACAGCAGAAAACTTAGTAAAGACAGAGAGGAAATAGTATGTGCCATTATAACCAGGCACTTGGCCAGGTATAAAACAATTCCGTGTTCCTCTAGTACACTGAGAAAGACACAAAATCATCACTGTGGTACTGTTGTTAAAAATGCATTAACTTTCATGAAATTCCAAAACAACATGTAACTCACAATGAGAGGCATTCTACAAAATTAGAGACGAGGCTCATCAAATGTTTCAAGGTCATGAAACATAACAAGGTTTAACAATTGGTGTAAATTAGCAGAATCTAAAATGCAAAAACTAAATGCAATCTGGCATACTAGCTTTTGACTGGGATAAATAAAAATAAGATCCATGAAAAAACTACTAGAATTTCAGAGAGTATAGGTTATTTAGTACCCTTGGCCAGTATTATGTAATTGTCCTGAGAAAAGTTACTATTACTGGATCATTTTTAACAATGGGGATGCGAGATA
Organism: Hydrochoerus hydrochaeris; assembly: GCA_004027455.1. Taxonomy (NCBI): domain Eukaryota; kingdom Metazoa; phylum Chordata; class Mammalia; order Rodentia; family Hydrochaeridae; genus Hydrochoerus; species Hydrochoerus hydrochaeris. Next base: position 9,535 of record PVLA01011463.1, on the reverse strand, counting down.
ATAGTTGTACATATGTATACTTTTTGTTTAAGTGTTTTAAAAACACTATTCTGTTAGTTTATAATTTTTCAAAGTTTTTTAAAGTCATATCACAACTTAAGGTAGATAACAAGTGAAATGAAACTACTTCAAAGCCTTGTGCACCTACCAAGTTGTTCATATTTCACCATTTTGCTAATTTCACAATTGTTCTTCACTTTTACAAGTACACTAGTTCTTTGTGCTATAAAGAAATTGACAAAAATATTTTTCTCCATATTCCATTATCAGTATGAAACAATACAGTTGCTTAAGTCTGCCTTCTGCCATTATCATATTTACATATCTTAAAATCTTTTCTATTATGTTTTCATCAAATTCAAAATAATTAGTATTGACTGACCATCACTATACAGCCTGTAATTATGAAAGCATATAATGATTATAGTGATTACAATGCCTCCACCTATTTAGACTAATGAAATCTAGAAAAAATGGTTTATGTAATTGTATCTTAGATGTCTACTCTAACCTATTGCAAATTAAAATTATTTGAGGATTATTAATACATTTGCATGCATTTTATGGTTGCATTCATGGATAAGAGTTTCATTAGCATCTTTGAGGAAAGATCAAGAACCTGAAGAATGTTGCCATCATTAGGTTTGTACAAAATAGTATGAGGTCATGCAGCAGAAGGGATAAAATAACTTGTCACATCACAACAGCATCGCTGCCATGAACTTTAAACCCGGGAGGATCACATGAGAAGCTCAATGGGATGTACAGACACAGAAGTAAAGCACAGCAGGAAATCCTGGCTGGTAGAAGAGTAGAAAGAATATTTTAAAATCATCTAAATCATCTAATAATATTTTAAAATCATTGGACTGGGCAGCAGTCTGAGATTTCCATGTTAATACTTTTATTCACCTCATGCTTTTAATTACAAAATCATTTTATATTTCTCCTTGTTTATTTAAAGTAGATTATTTTACAATACATTTGTCTTCAAAAATAAACATGCCCTCCTGTGTTATTTGCCCATACTGTCAGCAGCACAATGATTATCTATAAGACGCCACCTCACTTAGCTCACAAATGCTCCTTTGATACCTGCGAAGTACAAGCTCTGTATGGTTATGATCCATGCAAGTGGCCATTGATATGTAATGACTGCCCTTTGTTTGTATTTAATTGAACCTGCTATGTTATAACTCTTCTGTATTGTGGGGAAAAGTCTAAAGTTGATGACAACCATTTATAAATAAATGTTAAAATGTAGGAATTATTTACTTCAACTACATAAAATAGTCAAATCCTTTATTTTCTGAAATTCGATTAAATAATGTTTCTTTCATCACAGTTTTCCTCATTATTTTCTCCCCTATGTACCTAATCCTCATAAAGGAAAGAGGGTCATAGATAAGATTTAAGGAAAAAAAGAAAATTAGGAGACAGAAAATTAAAAATCAAATAAAAGATCCGTGGACTTCTAATAAAGTAGATAAGGGAACACAGGGTGATAAAAGGATGATATTATGAGAAGTCAAAGAGTTGGGATACCTCAAAAACCCAAAGGAGATTTTCTTAAAATAGGAAAATTCAGTGTGGCACTGTGTGCATATCTGTGAACTCAGCATTCTGGGAGGCGGATGCAGAAGAATTACAATTTCCAGACTACCCTACAAATTAGCAATTTAGGAAAACTATGTCTCAAAATAAAAGTCAAACTAAGTAAAAAGACGAGGAAATAGCTCAATGTGAAGTCATGGCTAAAAACCCTAGTAGTGTAAAAAATGACAAGGGGTATCGCTTTTGTAATTAGCAGAATTGTCCAATAGCAAGCAAAAATAAACAATGAAACTGCAGTTTTCTAAAAATGTTTCCTTCCTTTAAGGATATTATACATATTGTCCTAGCCAGTCACATTTGTCATCACTGAGTCAATGCCAAACATGACCAATTTAAAGGCAGAAGTTCATTTTGGCTCAGTGCTTTTAGAGAATGCAGTTCATAGTGAATGACCCAAGACAGGAAGGTGGAGTGGGTTCCCAGAGGAATGCCGGGGAAATCATGTGGGCCAGCGTGGCGACACAAGGGGGAACCAGAAGGGAGACGTGCACTTACTGGTCACACTGGAAGAGTCTCTACCAGACTCCACCTGCTACCAGCAAGTCACCTAGAGAACTCCCTAATCCAGTCACCTTCCAGAGACTGCCTCTGAGTGCAAGAGAACATTGAGAAACATTCTAGAGCTAAATCATAGTCTACACTGAATTTATAGAAAAGTAGAACCTGGCCATATTTTCTATCATGAAAGAAAGGAAAGTCTTCAAATCTGTAAGACTTTCATTAAGAGATGGTGAAAGAGACTCTTACAATCACTTAGACACAAACTTTAATGTTGATCTAATAGAATAGAATAAAATATTTTATTACAAAAGAGGAACTGAGACAGAAATGTCCAGTAGCCACTGAAAGACTTCCATGAAATTTTTTAACTTTACATATATTTAGCATCTATTGTAGGCTACTTTTGTGTGTATTCTTAAGGTTCTACATGTTCTTTCAAAAGAAGGATTTATTTACCAAAATATTTCAGGAACATTAACCAGCCCCGGTTGAGAAGACTCTTAACACAAAACCAAGGTTAGAGTCGTAAAGCAAAATGATTCAGCTTGTAGACAGGTTTCCATAGCATAGAGCAATGCTGTAAGATTTTTGGTGCATATCTAACCAAGCATGGAGAGTGCACTGGACATCGAATTATTTCATAGGGTATAAATACATCCAAGTAATATTTTTTTACTTCAAAAATATGTCATCCTGCACTTTTTTCTTACTGTTCACAATAATGAGTTACTTAAAGGATTAAAACCTTTCAGTTGGACTTTTTTCACAAATGGAAATCAAATTTAAAATGAACAAACTATTCTTGCCACTGAAATCTCTTACAATATAAATTCCTTTAATGAAATTTCATTATATTTTTGCCTCCAAAGAAAGGTTAAGCACTCGAGTATTTTATTTTTATCTCTGGAAGGACTAAAAAACTACAAACACCTTTTTTTGACTCCAAAAGATCAAAGATTGCCTTGGTAAGTCAGAACCTCTTTCTGAACTGATCCCAGTTTTTTCTCTGCTGTGGCTTTAGTGTGAAGGCAAGGAAATGCACCTGGGAATCCTGGCTGTACTTCTCACCATCTCTCTGTTCTTAGGTTTCTTTTACCCAGTTCTCAAATTTTGCTCAGTCAAGTAAATGTTTGTGTGGTTTACTGAATTGGCTGCTCATTAAAAAATAAGGAAAAATATAATTAAAGAATTAATGCTTCTATCATCATGACCTAATTTGTTTCCTGTCCCTAAAGGTCCCTTTTCCCAGGAGACCTGAAGGACAGAGCCATCTATTTACTGTTTCAGCAGGGGGTTCGCTCTGTGTTCATTTTCTTTTATCTTAACACCAAACTGAAGCTTTGCTGCCCACTGCAGGAGAAAAGGAGGATAAATCAACTCTTTCTTGAATACTTCATTGTTTTTATGTCTCATGTGTTGTTCTTATGTTTTTTTTTTACTTGATGATACTAATTTATAGATATTTTTAATCTGTAAACTCACATTGGTTTAATATATAAGTTTGGATTAACACTGCATTCATCTCAGACTATAGAAAACTAAAATAAATGACAAAAATTTAAACAATGTGTATTACTTCTGGTGTAAACTACAATAACTATGTAGACATTCGCATAAATATTTGCCCACCCAATTTATATCTTAAATTTTCTGCTATTTTAATACTATAATTATTTAATAGATCTGTTTGAATTTGTATAGTTTCCACTTTTGCCTGGGTTGATGCTAAATATTTCATTAAGCAATAAATAAGTTCTGAGTGAATAATAAATCTGCTTATACACTAGTAAAATGTGAATACTGACACCTCCTCATAGCAATGCGTTTGTTTTCAACAGGTCTTTTGTATTTTAAAAAAAAGGCTAGGATTTATTACTTATCATAAGTTTATAAAATGAACATGAGAACATAACAGAGGAATTTGTTGAGTTTTAATGTAGTAGAACAGAATATATTGAAGAATTCAAATTTTCCAACATAAAATCTCATTACATATTTTCTCAGGAACTGTACTAAATTCTCAACTCTCCTTTTATTATGCTGCATATTGTTTTCAGCATGTGGAGTCTCAACTGAGATTTAAAAGATACTCATTTTTTTCGGTTACAAATATAGTCAACTGTGTTATTTATAATGGGGATTATACCTTTAAAAATAAAAAGGTTATATTTAGTTCTTTATAAACTGCACGTATTTTTTCTATAAGAGATTCCTAAGATCATAGAATCATTCTTTTGTGGGTTTTTTAAAGCTGAAATGGACCTTAAAAATGATAAATGTAAGGAGTTTGTTTTGAACTTGTGCAATTACAATAATGACCCTTAGTTCTTTCCTAATGGCTTAGATGGCATGAATTGGTTACCTTCAATATCACGGCCCATCTTGTCTGTAATTTTTAAAAAGTCCATAATGGGTTCTAACAAGCTTATTTAAAATTTTCTGAAAACACATTTTTAGAGTTTCTGCATATCCCGTCTACCATCTTCCTTTCATCTTTACGTTATTTGTATTGAAAAGGAATCTATTTTTTTTTAATTCTGTTTTTCTCAGCTAGGATTTAGATCTTACTGACAGGTTTTTCTTTTAACTATGTATCCTATATTGAGGACATTTATTATTAGACTATTTATAAAATTCTAGAAACTGTTTTTCCCTTAATAGAAGTTACAAGCTATGAAATTTCTAAATAGCTGCCACACTGCCATCTCCTGGCTGTCTTGTAGGAACTTAAAATGCTTATAAATTTTGTTTTTCACATGCACATTTATGCACTTTTAAAGTTTTTAAGTATCTATTTGTGAAGGACAATTATCTAGAGTTTGGTTGCTCCAAAATCCAAAAGTAAATGATATCTTACACCTTTAAATATAAAATTTCCTGGGTCACCATAGACAAAAGGGTTCTAATCAATGGCTAGTTTCCTTGGCATAAGCTAGGTAGCTAGTTTGGAAGGCACCCTAATATTGTTTCTATTGTATTACTCTTTATATCATTTTTATCATAACTTTATACTTTAGCATCAAGATAGCCACAGTTTTCTCAGTGTGCATGAAACTTTCCCAAATCCACAATATTAATGTTATTTAATTCTGTTTCATAGAGCACAGAATCATTTGCCAATTTAATAGCCTTCTTAAAACTTTTCAAATTCTGCTAGCAACTCTAACAGCAGCACAGGACAAAAGCTCACAAAGAAAGGCAAAAGAAAGCAAGGTTTACACCTAATTTCAGGGTCTGTTCAGTATACAGCATCAATAAGATCAGTAGCAGCCTCTTAGTGTGTAAGTACACTAACATGATCAATGATTTTAACAAAGTTCCCATTTACTTCACTGGAATTCCCATCCCAGTAGCTATGGAGACAAAGACAGAAGCATTTAATATGAAATAACTTGATACTGGTATCTCACCAATGTGTGATTTTAACATACATTACTTCAAATTAAAGGAAGTTCATTCAATGGCTTGAAGTTCTATGATTTTTCAGATGACTGTATTAGAGGACAGAGGACAATAGCTCATTGATAATCATAATGCAAATGGCACCAGTAAATGTTTAGCAACAGAGGATTTTTCTCAACTGTTTATTAAGTTCAATCCAAAATCTAAAGCAGCTGAGACAGGTGCTGATTTAATTCCTGTTATTAGTAATCAATGGTGAAATTTAATGCTGTTTGTAAGTAGGTCTGAAGCATTTGCCATATTAAACAGGGCTTAAATAGAAGGGGCCATGAAAATGTAGCCTTAAAACGTAATAGATTTAGGTAAACAGATATTTTGAATAATCAGCATCTCTGAAATCATATGCCAAGTTTAAATGGCAAAATTGGCCCATTTATTTTGAGAGCACCAATGACCTTGTAACTGCTGGGTACTCTGTGTGTGTGAGTGCGCGTGTGTGCGTGTGTGTGTGTGTGTGTGTGTGTGTGTATTGTACCACATCCAGGTGTTTGAGAGCTTATTTGCTTATTAACCTGTATGGAGTTGACATTCCTGTCATTAATTTGTGTCACGGTTTAGATACAGTTTGTGTGCACCTACCCACATTTCACGTGTAGAAAGTTTTATTTCATTTGGTGGTGTTGAGATGGTGTACTCTAAGTGGAAATGGGTGGGTCATTTGGGTTGCTGCCTTCAGAAAGGATTGATGCAGCTCTGTGGTACCCCAGTGAGTTTCATCAAACATCAGCTATTAAGAATGAGCAAGGCTGGCTCTTGAAATCCTGTGGTTGTCTGTTTTGCCATGGGATCCCTTCTGAACAAAGTCCTTTCTCCTTCTGCTTCTCTACCATGTTTTCTGACTTAGCCAGGGAGCCCTCACCGAGGTGTCAGTACCATGCTGCTTGGACACTTCAACCACCAGAATGTTGAGTCAATAAAAACTCTTTTTAAATTTTCCAGCCTTAGATGCCCTGCCAAAGGAATAAAAAACAGACTACATCATTATGAAAAAAAAAAACAAATTTTAGTCTCTTCCATCCACAAAAATAGTTATGATGATTTGACAACTGTCATTTGAATAGCTATTCCATTATTTCATAGCTTTTCTAGCAATGAATTGGGCAACTCTATTTTTAAAATATAGTGTTCACTCTATGTCCTTTGAGTTTCCTTTTGTTTTTTGATATGTTTTCTAAAAGTGAATAGTTTTTCCCCAAACAAAAATAACATTCTTATCTGATTGAACTCCTAACTCAGTATTTATTAATAGCAAATCAGCTGAACTACATGTATTAAATAAAATATCCACACACACATACATAGTAGCAATATAAATTGACAAGAAAGCTGAAGCAATCCATATACTGCAATCAATCCTCTTTAATGCACTATATGCAATATTGAGAAAAATTATCTCTCAGTGAAAACTAGTATAAATTATCTCTCAGTATAAAACTAGATATACTCACAAATTTATCCCTGTTATTCCTATCTTAAACCTGAATCAAGAAAGAAAATATTTTATTCAATGCTTGAAAATTTTCAATTTCAATTGAGGACATATCATTTTAGCAAAAATTCTGTTATAATAGCTTCCTTTGTTCTTTCTCCTATTTAGTAGCCCCTGCAGGATTTACATTGGATCTCACCACAATGTCAGTAAACTTTAAGAGAATATACAAAAATAATGAAGCAACGATATTAATACTAAAACTTCCATGACTATGAAATTTTGACAATAAGAGGGACTTCAGTTGTATGATAATAGAAATCATTTATGAAACAGAGCCTAATACTTTTTAATAATAAGGACATAAAGAGCTAGAGAACAACAAAAAGGGATAAGACACATGGAAGTGAATCTGATTCGATCAATATGGATTGATCTCTTTTTCAATGCCAGCCACCATGTGTGGTTAAGAAACGCCACCATACCCAACATTCTTTGCAATCAAGGCATTCAGTTTCTCCAGGGAGTTCAACAGATAAGCAATTATTAAAATGATGTGATAATTTTATGCATATGATTTTCTGAAAAGTACAGAGTAGAGAACCATTATAATGGCCCTGTTGATTAAGGAATATATGGCCAAGCAATGACACCACCATAAGGTATAACAAAGAAATGATATAATCATAAAGGTGAAGATGCTTAGGTTTTTGCTAAGTAAAGAAGTTGGCATTTAAAGAAGTAATAGCATACTTAGTTACAGGCAGGAAGGCTTAAATGTGATCTGTGTGAAGGGAGAATGCTGTAGCGGGGCAGGGGGTATACTAATGTGAACGGAGCACAGAAGGCCTGTGGAACACCGCGAGAAACAGAGAAAGACAGGTGAAGAATATTCAGTACTGAGACAATGAGGCAATATATTGAATTACAATTCTTTCAAAAAAGGTTAGGCCTTGCCTTAATAATAATAATAACAAAGTGTATTATGTGATGACTCTTTTGCATATGAGATCTTATCAGATTTTAAGATAACTTTGACAAATATATCCTTTACTTTACAGATAATAAAACTAAGGCTTACAGAGGATAATGATTGTGTCTAGAATCAAACAGGTAGTGCGTCTGCACCTAAGTGACCCTCTGGAGGATACACTCTTTCTTATGCTGTTCAACTGTCAAGTTAATTGTGTTTGTTAAAAAAAAAATTCTGGCAGTTATAAATGAGAATTATCTAGAGGAATGAAAGCATAAAACGTAACCATTAAGAAGATGGTGCCATAATCTTAACTAGAAATACCCCAAGTCTAAAGGGACACAGGGAGGAAGCAGTGACCTCTCCCTCAAACAGGCCCCTGCCAAAGCCGTGGGAAGACTCCGGGAGGAGTCCAGAGTCATATATTTCTAGAATGTGTGGTCCCTTTAACCACAAGGGCTTCTTGCACTTTCCTCTCTGCTTTATAATCTCTTATAGTTTTATTCCTCTTCTATGATGTTAGAGAGGTCATATGCACGTGTAGATCTGGTTAGGGTTATTGGGTGGAAGATGAAATTAGTTAGGAAATAGTAGGATCAATTTGTTTAATTTGCAAAATGACCTTTGAAAAGCAAGTCAAGGCAAAGTGTCTCACTGTGAAAAATGTATCAGGAATACCCCTATCACCCATGTGTGAGTGTTAACTTATCCTGACTTGAGACATGAAGGTGTAAGACTGCTGCTCTGAATACAATACAGAGGCTCACTGGCATCCTGGGGAGGAAGGTTTCAGGTAGCACAAGAGAAATAAGGTTAGAGCTGATAGGAGTCAGATGTAAGAGTGAGGTAAATCCTGGATTATCAGGTATGCCCGGGACAGTAGGACACAGCCAGAATTCCAGCTACTTTGGAACCTGAAGCAGAAGGATCACTTCTAGGAGGCCAGCATGGGCAACTTAGTGAGATACTGTCTTAAAGCAAAAAACAAAAAGGACTGAAGGTATAGATCAGTGGTATTGTGTTTGCCTAAGGTACATGAAGCCCAGGGCTTAATATACATTACTAAAAAAAAAAAAAAATTAAGATAGATCATCTGACAAATACATGATAGGAGATTAAATTTCTGTGTTCTCATTCATACTTTGCAAAAAAAATGCCTAAAACACATAAAATATACTACATAATAGAAGATATATACAATCATAGGTCATATAATCAGTATTTCTTTGTTGTCCAATGTAAACTTCCAGCCAAACTTCATTAGCAAATCTGCTTGTGTATGGAGTTGCATATTTCTCCTCTCCCATTGTACCCAGGGATGTTGGAGCACATAACACACATCTTCGCCTGACCATGCATGGTGGGAAACTAAACAGCACATAAGACAGCCAAAGACAAAGCAAAAGGATCAAACCCCACTAGAGAAAACATGGCTATTTTTATATTCCCTGGATAGAAAATGAGTTTGAAGGTTTGGTGTCTTATGAAGAGGCAATCAATGATCATACAGCTGGGAAGGGAAGGGAAGGGAAGGGAAGGGAAGGGAAGGGAAGGGA